>OX381713.1:8069587-8267782 GCA_947462335.1 Harmothoe impar
GCCTCCTCCTCCTCCTCCCGCCGCATAATGCCTGGCACGCCGCCAACTCCACTTCTACGCAGCACCACGAGGACGGTAGGGGTTGGGGCCTCCCCCCCCCCCCCCGCCACCACTACCCCAACCCTAGCACACACACCACACACAGCAGCAGGCTCTCAGGCTGCCAGCCCAGTACTCGGGTATGGTCTGGGAGCAAACGACTACTGGGGTTGGGGCCTCCCCCCCCCCCGCCACCACTACCCCAACCCGAGCACTCACACACAAACACAGCAGCGGGGTCTCAGGCTGCCAGCCCAGTACTAGGGTATGGTCTGGGAGCAAACGGTTACTGGGGTTGGGGTGCTCCTCCCGCCTCCACCACTACCCCAACCCGAGCACACACACCACACACACAGCAGCAGGGTCTCAGGCTGCCAGCCCAGTACTAGGGTATGGTCTGGGAGCAAACGAGTACTGGGGTTGGGGCCTGCCCCCCCCCCCCCGCCATCACTACCCCAACCCGAGCACACACACCACACACAGCAGCAGGCTCTCAGGCTGCCAGCCCAGTACTAGGGTATGGTCTGGGAGCAAACAAGTACTGGGGTTGGGGCCTCCTCCCCCCCCCCCCGCCACCACTACCCCAACCCGAGCACACACACAAACACAGCAGTAGGCTCTCAGGCTGCCAGTCTAGTACTCGGGTATGGTCTGGGAGAAAACGAGTACTGGGGTTGGGGCCCTCCTCCCCGCCACCACTACTCCAACCCAAACATAAACACAGCACGATGTGCATTGGCTTGCCCCCAGACTATCCACCTGGTAGGATAGAAGCTGGCCGAGGCATCTACAGACATTTTATTCACTAGATAAAAGGGGGTAAAATTGAAGCTTTTGTGTCTACACAAGAAAGGAAAAAAAGTAATGTGGGTTGTATGCCTGTTTGCTCCCAGACTACCGACCTGGTAGGAATTAGGCTAACCGAGGCATCTACATACATTTTATTAACTAGATAAAAGGGGGTAAAATTGCAGCTTTTGTGTCTACACAAGAAAGGAAAAAAAGTAATTTGGGTTGTATGCCTGTTTGCTCCCAGACTACCGACCTGGTGGGAGGTAGGCTGACCGAGGCTGGGAGCTCACGGGGAGCACTCCTCCACGCCCGTAACACTGCTGCTGGTGGTGGTGGTGGAGGAGGTGGTGGTCGGGTAGGGGTAGTATTTAGTACAGCCAACAATTTGTACCCATACCTCTCTGTGCTACAGCCTGTGGTGTTGTGAAGGGACACGATAAAAAACACATATTGGTATAAATAGATGAACACTGTGTTGGTGTGTGTGTGTGGGGGGGGGGGGGTGAATTAACCCCTTTCCTTCCTCAGCGTTGGTGCCTCCCACATTCCAGGCTGTATATTATACGTCGCAGCTCATCTGTCTTCTCTATTCTATGCTACTGGGATATACTTGCACCTTAGACTTTAATACCACGTAGCTCCTTTATCTCTCCATTAGAATTACGGTAACACATATAGTGAACGAGCATATAATGATACTTGTAACCAGGTCCCAGGATAAGAAAAATATATAAAAAAAGTATTTAAAAAAAAAAGAGTGACAAAATAAATATATATAATTTTATTTGGCGTTTTTATTTGCTATAAGCCGAATTTTAAGCCCCAAACTCCCATTCGGCTTATAGGCGAGGTTTTAAAAATGTAGAAACAAAGTGAAAACAAATTTCAAGCACTTTGGTTATAAGCCGAATTTTTACTCCCAAACTCACATTCGGCTTATAGCCAAGGTCGGCTTATAGCCAAGGTTTTACGGTATGTATAATGTGACATGATCGGCAAATAAAGCCCTTAGTGTAGGGTGCACTAAGGTCTCTTTTCCCAGTTCACATCACTTATATTAGAATAGGATTTGACAGGATGAAATAACATTAGTGAAAAACGAGCTGACCTAAAGAATATGGGTGTTATTATTTAAAAAAAAGCTTTTACCATAAAGAAGCCAGCCAATAAAGATTAACTGACTCTGGTATACTTAACCCTTTAAGGACGGTATAATGCCTTAATGCATCATGACCTTGGTCGTCATGATGCATGAATGCAGCCCTGCTGCTGCATTCATGCATCATGACCTTGGCCCTGGCGAGTAACTCGCCAGGGCTGCACTCATGCATCATGGCGACCCTACGGGGCTTAGATACCACCTGAGCATGACAGGTACTCAGCCCTTTATGTACGGCAGCCCGGGGTTTAAACCCGCAGGTCTCGGTACCCCTCCAGCGGCAGTCGGAGTGCAGTCGGGACAGGTACTCAGCGCTATATATAGGGGCACTGGGCCTTTAAAGGGTTAATAAGTTTGGCCCTATGGGTTCCGAGATGACCGTAGATCTAAATAAACCTCCCAGCGTCCAGGAACAATGGCCTGGGAGTTAAAAATAACCCTGCACTAGCGTGAACTGCCATAAAAAGCAGGAAAATGACAATCGAGAAAAACAGGCTAAAAACAGGGCGAGAAGCCAACACAATAACCCCAACACAGCATTAGTCGTGATCCAATAGGCGCGATAACCCTGTAAGGACCGCAGAGGGCTTTAATGTGCTATACTACTGTAAAATCCCGCGTGTATACGGGACTAGCACATCCTTGTACCTGAGGTACTTTACACGGCTAATCTCCTCTCCTCTCCTCACACGGGTCCTCACACCTTAAACAAAGGGGCTGATAAGAAATTCTCCCATGATGCACTGCTCTGGAGTGGGGGGGCCTAACCACAATGCATTGCTCTGAGCCAAGATGACGGCCCCCATAGCCCAATGCGCTAGTCCCGTATACCCCATAACCAAACCGCTAGTGTGGGTTGTACAATATTCTTAAGGTCTGGGGGCTGGTAGCACGAGGGTTTTTAAAAGTGTAGAACAGTATTAAATTAGCAATTTTCAGACCCCAAATGCAGGTTATAAGATTCTCTCAATGTTGGGGTGCGGGTTATATGCGAGGTACGAGTTATGCGCGGGAATTTACGTTATATGTAACCCCTTGTCGTCATGTTGCATGAATAAAGACCTAGTGAGTGACTCCCTGGGCAGTAGGGTTGTGTCTATGCATCATGCCGCACTATGGGAGTGTATCAACCGCATAAGGTCGGCATGATGCATTCATGCAGAGTTACTCCTGATGCATCATGGCACCAGGATGGCATCATGCATTAATACATCAACCCTTAGCCTTCATGATGCATGAACGCAGCCCTGGTGAGTAACTCGCCAGCGGTTGAGACTCCTGAACGGTCGGCATGATGCACCAGTGCAGCAATGGCGAGTTAGTCACCAGGGCTGCATTGGTGCATCATACCGACAAATGTCATCTTTCATCGACATGCCGTCCTTAAAGATCTAGTAGGGACGCCTGGTGACAAGAGCTGTTTAGCAGTTATAGGTTGTTGTATTGGGTGTAAGTACGGCAACAGATTGACTACATGTAATATGGACATTATGTGGAGCCGTAAAAAGGGCGGCAAACCCGGTAACCACCCTTCCCATCACCACTCGGCACTTAGCATTAGGCCTGCTTCGTCCCAACTCCCGGAGGAACGTTGGTCCTGACGATATCAGAAATACGCAGCTCTGATTGGTTGCCCTATTCTGGAAATCTCCATGTAAGAAGGGAGAGATGGGCTTCCCCGTACATGACGTCACAAGCTAGGCGTGTGACGTCACAAACCAGACGTGTGACGTCACAAACCGAACGTGTAACGTCACAAATCAGACTGTTTTAATGTCATAGTTTTACTCACTTATATTTCCACTTTAAACTAGTATCCCACCCCAATATAATTAATAAACTATGAACGTAACGTACGGAAAGACCCTGAACCGGAAGTAGAAATCCCTAAAATGCGCCCAGATAGTAACTGCACAAGGAGTTGGAACGTCGTAGATTCCCTACATAAAATCCAAGATGGCGCCGCTACCCACCAGACTTACGTTACATCGACACAGGGTGCATGTACGAATGTCTAACCTCTAGACTAACTTAGCATCAAGTGTTGGTAACCGCCGGAAGCCAACACAGGCTACAAACCGCAGGGCATTATGGGGTAGCACAACAACTTGTTGCTGTATACAGGGTAGGGGCCCTTAGCCCTCTCAGGTCCGCTATACAGGGATAAAACTTTCCCTGCAATTTTCCTACTTTTGTAGGAATTCCCAATTCGGGTTTGAGTATCAAATTATGGTAATTTCTATCAGAAACTTAACTCATGTTTGAAAGTTTCCTACTTTTTGGGGGATTTTCACAGATGACGTCACCAGATGAGGAGTTGGGGGGTGGGGTGAGGTCTTTGGATTTTAGCGACAAAAAGCGACATGGAAACTCAAGAGTGTTGCATTCAAGCATCATGCTGAGTGTATCAGAATGGTACACTCCTGGACGGTCGACATGATGCACCAATGCAGCCCGGCGATAAACTCGTCTCTCTCGCTCATACCCTCTGCATTGGTGCATCATGACAGCCAATGTCATCTTTTAGCGATATGCCGTCCTTAAACTCGCAGATCTTACTGCACGTCCAGTAACAGTCAGAGTGCAGCCGGGACAGGTACTCAGCCCTATATATAGGGGCGCTGGGGGTTTAAATGGTTAAAAGGGTTAAAGCCCTTTGGCCTGTAGTTCGATGAGTCCCTCCCACACTCCCCAGGAGGCCACGCCCACACATGTCACGTGACCTCATGAATATGCTAATTAGGCACAGCAGAGTGCTGAGGTAGTGAGTGGGCGTCTAAAACAGCGTCTCAAACAGCCTGCCAATGCCGATAAGGGGCAGAGTGAGGGTCAAAGCCACTCATATATACGGCACTAGTATGCGGCACTAGCGCATTAGGCTATGGGGGCCGCCATCTTGGCTCAGGGCAATTCACTGTGGTTAGGCCCCCGACTCCAGAGCAGTGCATCTTGGGAGAATTTCCTATCAGCACATTTGTTCTAGGTGTGAGGGGAGGGGATTAGCCTGATAAGGAGATGGAGTTTAGCCCCCGACTACCTGAGGTACCAGGATGCGCTAGGCACTAGTGTACTAGTAGTATCCTGGTACCTCAGGTAGTCGGGGGCTAAACCCTCATTCCCCTATCAGACTAATCCCCTCTCCTCTCCTCACACCTGGAACAAAGGGAATGTACTTTATCTAGGGTGTGAACAGGGGTGGTGATAAGAAATTGTCCCATAATGCGTGATGGGGTTTAGCGCCCGACTACCTGAGGTACCAGGATGTGCTAGTCCCGTATACCGCACCCGTATACAGCCCCCTGTTGGCTATGATCCGTATGGGGTATACGCACTACATGGTGAAACACCCATCCTGTTGGCTATGATCCGTATGGGGTATACGCACTACCTGGTGAAACGCCCCCCTGTTGGCTATGATCCGTATGGGGTATACGTATTACATGGTGAAACAGCCCCCTGGGCTGTAATGTGAGGATACCGGAAGTGGTCCCCGCCCGCCGCTGGATCTAGGTCACCCACAAATTACGTCTTTAGTTAAAGCTACACGTCACGGGGAGGTATAGAATCCTGACTACAGAGGAGGGCCCTCACAGGTCGTACTGGTACCCCGTGAGTCTAATAGTACAGGGGATCAGCCAGGGTTAGGTTCATAATAAAAGGATAATCCTGGATTTAGAGCTCGGGTGTGTGTGAGGGGGGGGGGGTAGAATTGATGACGACGTCAAAGCCATATGTGGGGGATGTATTCATTAATTGATAGGATGGGAGGCGGGGGGGGGGGGGGGGGTACGACAATATTATACCCCCCACCCTCGCATAAAGTATTTGAGTGTCACAGTGCTGGGAAGTTAGGCAAGTGCAAATAATAAAGGGGAAAAAAAGGCTTGAGCTTCCAGATCTTGACGATAATTTAAAAAAAAAAAGCAATTGAATTTCCTGTACTGGTTTTAAACTACAGGAGCAGTCGTGAAATACGTAAAATTTTAAAATATAATTTTCTAATTTTGCCTGGACACATGAATGAGTTTAGTCTTGGGAAAAATTTCTTTAATTCACAAAAAAATTAAATCTAAAAAAAAAAAAATCAATATTTGGAGAATTGCAACTTCCACTTCTTTTTTTGCCTCCCTCCATCCAAAGGTATCAGAATTATACAGCCTGATCAGAGTTAGAGTAACAACAGAGGTACGGCCTGGAGTGGGTCTGACTGAGGCTGAGGGAGGAGGGCCTCCCCGTGAGCAGTAGCTGCAGCAGCAGGGTGGTGGGGGGGGGGTAGGGGCTGCAGTAGTAAGCAGGGGACATTCTGCACCCCAGGGAGGCACCAAAACACCTCTCTGTAAGCGTGCACATCTCTATCAAAGCATTCAATCTCCAAGCGGATTCTTGGATGCACTACAACTCAAACTCGGCTGCTCAAATTAATACCGTAGGCATTATATCCACAGGTGTATAAAGATGGTGGTATCGGTACAGAGAGGTGGTTAGCCGAGATGTGTGGGTACAGAATGGTGGGGTGTGTTGGGGCGAGCAGGGAGGAGGAGGGGTGGGGGGGGGGGGGGGGGAGGTGAGGGCGGAGCAGCACTGAACACCAGCAGCAGCAGCAGCAGCAGCAGCAGCAGCAGCACCAGCAGCAGCAGCAGCGGCAGCAGCAGCCTACACAGTATTGACGTCCTGCACCCACTCCACTCCAACCCGACTCTACACTCAGTGCAGGCCAAGGTGTCCTCCCCTATACTGCCTATAGTCTATACGCCACAAGGTGCCCCCCCCCCTATAGTCTATACGCTACAACGTGTGGAAATCCAACTCTACACTAACTGCAGGCCAACTTGGCCAAGGTGCCCACCCCTACACTCAGCACAGGCTAAATATCGACCATAGCTGTTAATTAGCGCATAAAGTAACTCAACAACCAACTCAACAACCAACCCGGCTATGGTGTCCAACCCAGCCCTACATGACCTAGGGTAGGTTCACTTAAAGTCGGACACACCTCCAGAGAGGATAAAGCTGTATGATTTTGATATATATTTTTTTAATTTAAAAATCATACCTAGATATCTCGTCGAATAACATTGATACTGCTAGTTGGTACTGATAGTTTTAACACCAGATTGATTTGTATCTACCCTGAAAGAAATAAAGAAAAAAAGAAGACAGACAAATGTCATCTTTTAGCGACATCCGTCTTTAAAGGGTTAACGGGTTAAACCATACCCTAGGCTGTACAGGGATGGAGTACAATCTCACCGATAAGGGAAGCACCAGGAGGACGGAGAGGCCACCTGACAGCCTGCCCTAGATCGGGCTGTGGGAGGGGGTGGGGGGGGGGGGGGTCCTTGTTTTCTGCCTGAAGGCCATGTTTATCAGGCTATGCAGGCTGAGGCAGGGGAGGGGGTTATGGTGCAAGAAGGGCATCTTCTGTCCCATTGTGGGAAAGGTATTTACTGTAGTTGAATTGCAGGCAGGAGTCACAGTGCAAGAAGGGCATTAGTGTGACAGTGCAAGAAGGGCATCTAGTGACACAGTGCAAGAAGGCATCTTGTGATATAGTGCAAGAAGGGCATCTGGTGTCACAGTGCAAGAAGGGCATTAGTGTCACAGTGCAAGAAGGGCATCTGGTGTCACAGTGCAAGAAGGGCATTAGTGTCACAGTGCAAGAAGGGCATTAGTGTCACAGTGCAAGAAGGGCATTTAGTGTCACAGTACAATAAGGGCATCTGGTGTCACAGTGCAAGAAGGGCATCTAGTGTCATAGTGCAAGAAGGGCATCTAGTGTCATAGTGCAGGAAGGGCATCTAGTGTGACAGTGTAGGAAGGGCATCTAGTGTCACAGTGCAAGAAGGGCATCTAGTGTCATAGTGCAAGAAGGGCATATAGTGTCATAGTGCAGGAAGGGCATCTAGTGTGACAGTGTAGGAAGGGCATCTAGTGTCACAGTGCAAGACGGGCATCTAGTGTCATAGTGCAAGAAGGGCATCTGGTGTCATAGTGCAAGAAGGGCATCTGGTGTCACAGTGCAAGAAGGGCATCTAGTGACACAGTGCATGAAGGCATCTTGTGATATAGTGCAAGAAGGGCATCTGGTGTCATAGTGCAAGAAGGGCATCTGGTGTCACAGTGCAAGAAGGGCATTAGTGTCACAGTGCAAGAAGGGCATTAGTGTCACAGTGCAAGAAGGGCATTTAGTGTCACAGTACAAGAAGGGCATCTAGTGTGACAGTGCAAGAAGGGCATCTAGTGTCATAGTGCAAGAAGGGCATTAGTGTCACAGTGCAAGAAGGACATCTCTTTGGATATAGTGCAGGAAGGGTGTCTTTAGTGTCACAGTGCAAGAAGGGCATTTAGTGTCACAGTACAAGAAGGGCATCTAGTGTCATAGTGCAAGAAGGGCATCTAGTGTCATAGTGCAGGAAGGGCATCTAGTGTGACAGTGTAGGAAGGGCATCTAGTGTCACAGTGCAAGAAGGGCATCTAGTGTCATAGTGCAAGAAGGGCATATAGTGTCATAGTGCAGGAAGGGCATCTAGTGTGACAGTGTAGGAAGGGCATCTAGTGTCACAGTGCAAGAAGGGCATCTAGTGTCATAGTGCAAGAAGAAGGGCATCTAGTGTCACAGTGCGAGAAGGGCATCTAGTGTCATAGTGCAGGAAGGGCATCTAGTGTCACAGTGCAAGAAGGGCATCTAGTGTGACAGTGCAAGAAGGGCATCTAGTGTCACAGTGCAAGAAGGGCATCTAGTGTGACAGTGCAAGAAGGGCATCTAGTGTGACAGTGCAAGAAGGGCATCTAGTGTCACAGTGTAGGAAGGGCATCTAGTGTCATAGTACAGGAAGGGCATCTGGTGTCATAGTGCAGGAAGGGCATCTAGTGTGACAGTGCAAGAAGGGCATCTAGTGTCACAGTGCAAGAAGGGCATCTAGTGACACAGTGCAAGAAGGGCATCTAGTGTCACAGTGCAGGAAGGGCATCTAGTGTCATAGTGCAAGAAGGGCATCCGGTGTCACAGTGCAGGAAGGACATCTGGTGTCATAGTGCAAGAAGGGCATTAGTGTCACAGTGCAAGAAGGGCATCTAGTGTCACAGTGCAAGAAGGGCATCCGGTGTCACAGTGCAAGAAGGGCATCTAGTGTCACAGTGCAAGAAGGGCATTAGTGACACAGTGCAAGAAGGGCATCTAGTGTGACAGTGCAAGAAGGGCATCTAGTGTCACAGTGTAGGAAGGGCATCTAGTGTCACAGTGGAAGAAGGGCATCTAGTGTCCTAGTGCAGGAAGGGCATCTAGTGTGACAGTGCAGGAAGGGCATCTAGTGTCATAGTGCAGGAAGGGCATCTAGTGTCATAGTGCAAGAAGGGCACCTAGTGACACAGTGCAAGAAGGGCATTAGTGTGACAGTGCAGGAAGGGCATCTAGTGTCATAGTGCAGGAAGGGCATCTGGTGTGACAGTGCAAGAAGGGCATCTAGTGTGACAGTGCAAGAAGGGCATCTGGTGTCATAGTGCAAGAAGAGCATCTGGTGTGACAGTGCAGGAAGGGCATCTAGTGTCATAGTGCAAGAAGGGCATCTCGTGTCACAGTGCAAGAAGGGCATCTCGTGTCACAGTGCAGGAAGGGCATCTGTAGACCAAGAAAGGGTGACTATTTCACAACAAAGTTGTGTTTACATTGGTTTAAGTAAAATCCTCCTCCTGTAATCTCTTATTGTTGCGAATATCTCATATCAGGAGACTCACAGGATAATTATCTTTCAAATAGTTTACATTAAAATGTAGTATTTTGAGGTTATATTTATGTAATTGTCAGACATATCCAAAAACATCATCAACAACCTTTCTGAAAAGTCACCCATTCTTGCTGCATTGGTCTATAGTGACAGTGCAGGAAGGCATGCAGGAAGTAAGGCGAGGTGAAGCTCAAGGTGAAGGGCGATAACACTTTTGTCAGGATGCTGCATTGGTGCTAACGATAAATATTTGTAAATGGATACTTGAGGAATGATGCTAGCTTAAACCCTTTAAGGACGGCATAATGTAGTAATGCATCATGCCCTTGGTCGTGATGATGCATGAATGCAGCCCTGGTGAGTAACTCGTCAGTGCTGCATTCAAGCGCCATGCCGATCCTATGGGGTTGAGACGCTCCTAAGAGGTCGGTATGATGCACCAATGCAGCACTGGCGAGTTACTCGCCAGGGCTGCATTGGTGCATCATGACGACAAGCGTCATCTTTTAGCGACATGCATCCTTCAAGGGTTATGATAACAGGAGCATTTCGTATGAAGCTAGAGGTGCAGCAGCAATAACAGAAGTGTGTGTGGGCCCAGAGGGAAGAAGTACTGTAAACGTAGATATTTTCGCGTGTACAAAATTTCGCGGATTCGCTGAAAAGTACAATTTCGCTGGGATTTAAATTCGCGGATTTTGACATATGTTAGTAGTGTAACTACAGTGTATGAATATTCATGCTGTACATATTTTCGCGGATTTTAAAACCCGCGAAATTCGCGAAAATATGTACAGCTCGAAAATATATACGTTTACAGAAAGTAGTTGTACAGGTGCTGTTTTGAATTACTTCGATAAATGTTTCAAATTTAAAAACTCAAAAACACTTTCAAGGGCAGCATACTAACTAGTGCCTGAGTGCACAATGCTTTTTTGTCAGGCTGCATTTGTGATAACGGTGAATATTTGAAGATGCATACCGTATTCAACATAATAAGCGCACAGTGCGCTTAAAAAATTATTATGGACACCTTTTAGTAGTCAAGAGTTTAATTGGGGTCAAAAGTGGAGAAATTTGTGGTTATTTCTAGTATGTGGAACTTGAAACTCAGTTAATGTGGTCAAGCATTATTTAATTAACCTAGCGACATTTATCTCTGGATTTTAGGGAATATATCTGTTTTCCTAAGATTTCTAGTATAAGAATCGGCCCAAAACGGGGTGTGTGCGCTTATTAAGGGGTGTACATCATCCCATTGGTCGTCATGATGCATAAATGCAGCCCTCGCGAGCAACTCGCCAGTGCTGCATTCATGCATCATCTATTTCCAGGCCCCCTTTTAGGCTTACCGGTGCATACTCAAGGTGAGGGAGCGGCGTATACGTGAGTTTGGCTCTTACGTGAGAAGTTACCGTACGACACAAAAGGTGGTGCATGGGACTGGGCGTGGGAGGGGCTCAGATAAAGGTCATCCAGGACAGGAGGAAAGGCCACAGTTGTAGGCGGAGCGAAATCTTTTAGAGGAAAGGAAAGAAGTATCAGATAGTAATTACAAGTGTGCGTGGGACGATGAGAAGAGGGGGAAGAAAGAGGGGCAGAGGAAGAAAGCGCATGCGTGTGGGAAAGGGCATGCAAGAGGGTGAGTCAAAAGCGACTTGGCGACCTTGGCTGTTTTACAGGCGGCTTCCGACCTAGTACATTTGTGTACAATACTTTAAGCGACCTTGTGACTTTTAGAAAACTTGGGCTATAGTAAAAATAGTCTAAAAAGGTGATTTTGCGACCTTGAGCCCTTTATTTTGACGACTTTCCGACCTGATGGGGGGGGGGGGGGGAGACGAGGGACCCCTCTGCACCCCCAAGACGGAGAGAGAGCATTCCAGAGGGAGAGAAATGTGGGAGAGAGGAACGAGTTCAGTTGAAAGAGAGTGAGAGAGAAATGAGATACGTATCAGAGATGACGAAAACCGAGAAGGGAAATGAAATGGGAATTGCCGGAGGGGATCGGAGAAAACAACTGCAGGAAATGGCATGAACTATCGGCAGATATTGGGCCCTTGATTAGTGTGTGTGTAGGGGGGGGGGGGTCTCATGTCGCATGGTGATTTTAAGAAATTAAAGAAAACAGAATATTGTCCCTAAAATTCATAGTCAATAAGTAGCAGATATGAAAGTATAACTGGACCACAAATTGTGAGTAAACAAACTTTAAGAAATTCCCTGAAGAAGGTCCGAAAGGACCGAAACTAGTAGGAATCTGAAACACATTTTATTTGGTCAAAGTTTCATTCTTCAACATTGAGCAAGCACGGTCTTTGGATTTTAGGGAATATATTTCCATTATTAAATTTTAAGAAAGGCTCATGTCGCATGTCTCTCACTTAATAATCACTATATTCCTTCGATTTTAAGAAAAGTTTATGTCCTATGTCGATTTTAATAAATACCCCAAGACCATGTCACTTAATTTTATTGCTCCTGGGAGTTGTCTCTCAATAGCCCCATGATGCCAATTTTATCTCATTTTGTCATGTCGAATTTAGGGGTCTAGCACGTGACCCAGTTTGCAGCGTCCACGTGACCTACATTGCCGCTGCCGGCCGTGACCTAGATCCTGCCGCCTGACCTAGATCTAGCCTCCTGCTGCAGCCTGAGGGGTGAACCCTCTATTAAAGGGCAGCACAGGGCTTTATGATACACTCTTTGTGGGTAGGCATGATGCATTCATGCATCATGACAACTATAATATATAGGTTTGATGCATCCCCGGAGGGTCGGCATGATGCATTCATGCAGCCCTGGTTAAGTACCGGTAGTACTAATTACGTGTCATTGCATCATGACGACCAAATTGGGTTGAAACACTCCCTAAGGGTCGGCATGATGCATGAATGCAGCCCTGGTGAGTCTACTCGCTGCATAGATAATCTTGACTACAAAGCATGATGCAGCTATTTGGGGATTTGCCTGATTAATGTTATTACAGGGTGCAAAGGGCATTGGTGTTAGAATGGAGATGACTGCAGCAGATGGAGTGGGAATGGGCGCAATGCATTTGTCACACTGTAAAACCTTATAAAACTCTTACCCTGTCCTTAAAAAGTGTGGGCAGCATATAACCTTTTAGCACTGATTTGTCTCTTGTCCTTGACGAAATTCCACTAACCCCCCCCCCTCCCCTTGTTCAAAAAATTACCAATAATTTTGATGACCTATAACTTGTCTCTTGTGCTTTACAGATCCAACCTTGGTGCACAGTGCATTAATTTTGTACAAAAATGTAATACGGGTAGTAATAATATTTGATGACCTATGTATTAATGAACCTTCTCTTTCTATTGTTGACAGATCCAGCCGGGGGCGGGGTCGCGGGTGGAGCGACTGAACCAGCTCCGACACAAAGTGAAGCAGGAGGCGCTGCCCGGGGGGCGGGAGGAGCTGCTGTCATGGGTCAACGCCAAGTACAGGACCCTCACCTCCTACACTGAGGCACCCCTGGTACACGGGTACATCAGGCGGGTAGGGGCCGCCAGCCCCACAGGTAAGGGCTCTTTTACTTACCACACCCCTGGTACATGGGTACATCAGGCGGGTAGGGGCCGCCAGCCCCACAGGTAAGGGCTCTTTTACTTACTGTGTTGTATAGACAACGACAGAGTGAAGATATTTTACCTATCTTATGTATTTTACCATTTAAGGTTTCCTGTTTAAGGTGCACCCTGAGTTAAATGGTTCAGCGTGGGAAAAAGACAACGACAGAGTTCTTTTACCTCCCACACCCCAGGTACACAACTACAGGTAGATCTAAGGGTTCTTTAACTTGTCACACTGTCAAAGCCCTACAGGCTACATGTGTATAGGATGTCTCTAGGGTAAGGGCTCATTTACTTGTCACACTACAGAGACACTCACGTTAACTAAAAGTGAACAGTCAAGCAGAAAGGATGCTGGGAGTAGGCAGCAGAAGGACTTACAATAGCACAAATACAAAATATCTACGGTGGAAAATATCACGTAAAAAACAAACAGTTACCGGGTAAATTCAAATAATACATTGGGATTTTATTACTGCGTCGACAAATAGGCATCCATTCTCATTTTAGATATACCGTATGTGGCATGAAAGAGGTGATCAACTTTTTCGGCTAAATTCATTAAGATGGAAGTCTATCTGCAATTTCAAAGTTTGACCAAAACTGACGAGAAATATAAAAATACAATGGAAGGAAATACATCTTTTGTAAATGTTGAGTTAGGGGAATGCCATAGGAGAGTTGTAGTGTAAATTCAAAACAAGGTGGCTCAGATTAGATTCTCCAAGTTGTAAACAAACGGGGAGGATCAATAAAAGTGACCTGCGTGCACGGTTAGGGGACTGACGGAGAACTGGGTCAGTTATAAAAAGAGGTCACGTGATGGGCTGTATATGAATGGCGTAGCAAGAGAGAGGAGCAGGGCACGAGATAAAAACAAGATGGAGGCGCTGTGGGGGATTAGCCATGTGTGGGTGTCGTGTGTGGGGAGAACCCTGGATGAAGACAAACAACAAGAACTTTGAGAAAAAGGACGTAAGGTGGTTCATGGTACTCCACACAGCTTACCTAGAATAGAGATAATAAATCTTCACTTATAGGCATTCTTTCAGAAAACTAAACTACAGGTATTTTTGGGCAAATCTTTTGACAATTTGAGGAAAAAAATTATGATTATTTTACACAATTTTAAGCAATGTTTTTTGAAAGTATGTGATTTGGCATCAAATCATGTTAAACTGAAATATAAATTAATCTCATATTTAATAGATTCTCTAACAGTGTGACGCAAACACACCATTTTCTTTTGAAAAAATAAGTTGAAATATATAAAAAAAAAGTGCTCCTTTCGTGAGAAGAGTGTGAGTGCGTCTGTTCACCCGCCATGCAACCTTGAAACCTTGAAACTGAAAAAAAATTGAATAAAATAAAATATAAGAGTACTACCTGTAAGTAAGTCAAGTGTTGATAGGAGAAGGTGGTGGTGGTGGGGGGGGGGGGGGGAGTTAGGTAATGATAAGGGAGTGATCACTTTTTAACAGGGAGGGTGGTGGGTTTGGGGGGGGCAAAAAAATTTGGACCCCTTGACCGGGGGGGGGGTGGCAAAAAAATTTGGACCCCTCTTTGGGGGGGGGGGGGGTCAAAATAATTTAACCTGTTTTGAGCCAAAAAGCCTGCGCGTTACTATGCTTCAAAGGGCCCGCGTGCGAACCGCTTTTCGGCCGTAAGGGGAGGTGGGTAAAAAATGTTGACCCCTCGACCGGGGGGGGGGGGGGTAAAAGATTTCGCGCGCTCCGCGCGGAAATCCACCCCCCCCCCCTGTTGTTAAAAAATAATCATTCCCTAAGGCCACAAGAACACGAGGGTGGAAAGTGAGTCAGAGATTATACAGCGTAGTAATAACTCTCTAAGGGCCGCATGCCTTTTCAATGCTGCTCAATATGATGCATGAATGCAGCCTTGGCGAGTAACTCGCCAGCACAGCATTCAAACATCATATTGACCCTACGGGGTTGAGAGATACCACGAGGGTCGGCATGATGCACTAATGCAGCCTTGATGAGTTACTCGCCGGGGCTGCATTGGTGCATTATAACGACAAATATAATCTTTTAGCGACATGCCGTCCTTAAAGGGTTAATGGGTGAGAACGACGTAGTAAGGCTAAAGGGGTCGTGTACTCCGACCGGTACAAATCTTCGCTGCGGGAATCGGAACTGTTGCCAACCGGGCCAGGTGAAAAACGGCCGCACTGCCGGGGGAGGAACAAGGGAGAACAGGAGAATGGGGAGGGGCCATTTTATTAACGGGGAGAGGGGGGGGTTACCAAATAATGCCATCCTTAAGGGGCTAAGACAGGTTTATGAGAGATGAGAGCGTCCTTGACTGAATTTCTACTGACAAGGCGTGATGGTGTGTAAGATAAGAGACTTGTAGATCTGTATCAAGTAGAAACCCATACTAGGCCATGTATGTCCACATGTACGACAGAACCAGGCAATTACATGAGTACTTGCCATCCTCTTTGCAAAGACTTGACCCTTTTGAAACACTACCGTAAAACCTCTCTGATAAGCCGACCTTTTTTGGGGATTTTAGGCCTGATTCGGCTTACCGGTATATCATTATCCCCAAGAGGGGGGTCGGCTTATAAGGGAGGTTATTTATCAAGTAAATTATAGTTTAGCCATGTTTAAATGGGTCCAAATTCGGCTTATAACAATCTCTCAAACTGGGGGGTCGGCCTATATTAAAGGGAGGTCGGCTTATCAGAGAGGTTTTACGGTATGTTTTCCATAAAGGGTTGAGCAAAGCCTCATATACGGGCGGGTAGCATGCGGCCCTTAAAGGGTTAAGTAGACAGGTTGCATTAAATGACTAAATGCAGTTATTATAGAGTTATGTAAAACTCATATACATATGTACTTGTAGCATTCAAACACTATGCTGTTTTTAAAGGGTTAACCCCCCCCCCCCCCCCCCCCCCCCCCGAACTACTAGCTTTTGTATATTTTGCATAGATTAAGGTGAAGACAATTCTCAGTACATGTACTAAATTGGTCACCAAGGTGATCTGGAAAACGAGACAAAGCCATCCTAAAACTACATGCGCACGAGCAAATGGGACAAGGCCGGGTATAAATAGACTTCTACAGAAGACACCGCCTACTGTTTCATCCTCTAAGGGCTGTGTAGTGTTATACATTGTAATGCATCACAATCCCTGTCGTTTATAGAGGTGGAAATATTCCCAAAACCTTTTTCAGATTTGCGGACTGAAATATACTGAAGAAACTTAACGAGTCTGTAAAGTTCGGCTTTTAAAGTGTACCAACGTTTTGGCTATCTCTAGCCTTAATCAGGGTATAAGTTTATTTACAACAAGGCCCTAGGCCTATATATTTGGGGTCATAGCAGTTGACATGGTAACATTGAACCAAAGGAGGAATCCCCAGTTATCCTGATCAGCACTTTCAATCCAGGCTTCGATGGCCTGAGACAGATTATAAATGGAAACTGGGATCATTTGGGAAGATCTTGCAGCACCAGAGTGCTACACAAGAAAAACCCAATATTCGCCTATAGGAAACCAAAATCCATTAGGAACTACCTAGTCCGTGCAAAACTGAGGCCTCTGAACCCAACTCACACGCCCCACACTCACCGATGCATCGCCCGGGGTGAATGCAGGTATTGCACACGTCTCGACACCAGTGGCAGGATCACCTGCACTGCCTCTGGAAGGACTTACACGAGTAAATATGATGTGAACTGCTGCAGTTCAAATCTAATTTACTGCCTACAGTGTAAGAAATGTGGGATCCAATACGTCGGACAGACAGGAAGTGAAATCAAAGAACGGTTCAAAGGCCACTTTGATAAAATCACTCACCCAGAAAGGGACAAAATGACAAACCGACGGGAAGCTGCAGCCGGCAACCACCGAGCTGACAGTGAAATCGGAAGCCATTTCAGGTCCCCAGGGCACAATGGGATCGACGACGTAATCATTTACGTGGTAGATTTCATTTATGCAGCTCCCCTAACAGCTGCATCAGCCCGCATGAGGAATCTCTCTGAATTCAACTGGATTCAAAGACTCCACACAACAGCACCCCTGGGTTTAAATATTGGAGGCCCAAGCCTCAAATAATTTATACCAAGGCTCGGGGAATATGAGACCACAACCTAGTAACGTTACCAAAAAAAGCTTAAAAGCTACAAAAACGGTCTCATATTCTCACTTTTGAATTTTAACATTTTAAAATTTATTTTAAAATTTATAATTCAAACCTATGACAGCCCGTGCCCCCCGCACGGACAACCATGGCATCCCAGTCACCCCAGACATTCCACAGATACAACCCCTAGATTTATTTAAATGACCCCCATTTAAAATAAATCTCCCCATATAGGCCCACCCAGGCCTATATACACTCAGCAAAACATAGAAACCAGGACCACCTAGGCCCTATCATTCTATGCAATGCCACCAACCCATACACCTTTTATGTGGGTACCGCAAAAAGTAGGCCTAGCGCTGCCTGTCACCCAAAGTGACAGATTAACTAGACTACACCAGTAGCCTGATGAGTCCCAAAGGATGAAACCGCTTTATAACACAGTACTAGGCCACCAAAAGCCTAATACAACCATATAACCATCACCTATCAACAAACTTTGTTGATAACAATGGTCCCCAAGCAACCCACATCTCCCTGTCAACCTGACAACCATGATGTCACATGTATCTATGGAAACAACATGCCATGACGTCATAGTAGAAGGAAACCGAAATCTCCTTCATTCAAGCGGTAGCTACAAGAAGAGCAGGTTGGGTTCTAGTTTTGCGTTCCCTCCCATGGTAACAATACCATAAACCGGTTCTTAGGCATGTAGTAAAGGTTATTAATAACATGTAAATACATATTAAATTGCTATCTTGGCTCAGAGCAATGCATTGTGGTTAGGCCCCGACTCCATAGCAGTGCATCATGGGAGAATTTCTTATCAGCCCCTTTGTTCTAGATGTGAGGGGAGGAGATTAGCTTGATAACGAGATTGGAGTTTATCCCCGACTACCTGAGGTACCAGGATGTGCTAGTCCCGTATAAGGGAGGTAGGCTTACCACAGTAGCTCGTGCTCATGCTGGTGGAGTGGTGGAGGGGGGGGGGGGCAGCTTGTGCTGTGTGTGACAAGCAGTCGTTGGGCGCGGAGAGTTACCCCCTTTATGAGCCCCTCATGGCTCCACCCCAGCAGGCAATAACCCTGTAAGCATCACATCATGACCTGTATCGGGCGTCATGATGCAATAATGCAGCGCTGGTCTGAACTCCCCAGCGCTGCATTGGCGCAGCACGCCGACCCTTCCGGGGTGTACCAACCCGGCAGAGTCAGCATGGATCCAGAGCCAGCGAGTAGACTCGCCAGGGCTGCATGGATGCATTATGATGACCCAGAGCCTGGCACATTAAAGCAGCCTGCAGCCCTTACAGGGTTACTAATTGAACTGGCAACCAGGCTGCACACATGTTTGTTTAGGCCGCGTACTACCGTAAAACCTCGCGTATAAGCCGCGGCTAGTACGCGAATCAGATCGGCAGTGCAGCTTATAGCATCGGCCAAGGCTCGAGGTGCGGCTTATACTGAGTTTTTGCCACTATGGTCCAGTACTAAAATCGGCACATTCAGATGGCTGGTGCGGCTTTTCAGATCGGCCTGAAGTCGGGGTGCTGCTTATAGTTAGGCTTGTACGCAAGGTTTTACGGTACTCAGCGTACTCGTGCTGTGTGTGTGTGTGGGGGGGGGGGGTGGGGGGGGGGGGCACAGGTAGGCATGGCCTGTGTTGTCAGACTTGAGAGAGGAAGCCATGATTGCCCTAAATTATATTGACAAAGGTAGTCCAACTTCCATATTGGTTGTATGAAGTAGGTTTGGTAATGATAAGAAGGAGTAATAATAATAGCTCATGAGGACAGCGATGCATTCCATTGTGTGGTAGAGGGTGAATGAATTTTTTTTTTTGAGGGGGGGTTACATATCAATTTTTGGGGTATAGAATAATTAGAGTTAGTATAACTGAAGCTGTTATAAAAATAGCTTATGATGAGGACGGGAATGCATTCCATCGAGTATTAAAGAGTGGGCAGGGGGGGGGGACGGGGTTGATGGATTTTTCTTTTAACGGGGTGGGGCGGAATAACATTTTTGGGGTGTAGAATTTCACCCATGGAGCAGCCATGCAGTGTGAACATATTTTTTCGGGCACTTGCATGAAATAAATGAAAGCTATTTTAGCATTAAAAAAAAAAAACTGATCAGAAATAGTCAAGATTGAGTTTAATCACTTCAAAACACAAAATGTATCTACCGTAAAACCCCGCCTATAAGCCAAATTTATTTTGGCGTTTTAATTTCATATACCGTATTCAAAGTAATAAGCGCACAGTGCGCTTACAATTTTTATTATGGACACTTTTTAGTAGTTAAGAGTTTAATTGGGGTCAAAAATTGAGCTATTTTTGGTTATTTGTAGTATAAAAATCGGCCAAAAGCGGGGGTGTGCGCTTATTAGGGGGTGTGCGCTTATTACGTAGAATATGGTAAGCCGAATTTCTCCTTTCAAATTCAGATTCGGCTTATAGGCGGGGTTTTGACAAAGAATATTTGGACTAATACTGTAGAAAAGTATGAAAACTTAGTCATTAATTTGACTGTATCTTAAGGCCTTACTAATCATTTCGACGTGAAGTATTATATATTAAACAAACAACACATGGTATTCCAATGAAATAGAAGGATTATAATCTGTTTTAAAACTCTTTTTTTGTGGGGCCAAGTAGGGGCCAGGGGGACCCTAAAACCCCAAAGGTCACATTCAGCTTATAGGCGGGGTTCTCCTGAATGTCAATATGATTTCATATAAGCCAAATTTTTGCCCTTAAAATCGCTTTCGGCTTATAGGCGGGGTCGGCTTATCGGCGGGGTTTTACGTTGTATACCAATAGTAATTACCCATACTCAAGATAAGTATGGTTACTACATGCTTTAATGCAAGCAGTTAAGAAGTAAAATGAAGAAATTGTACTAAATAGTGTGTATCACAAGATGAGTGGTACTGTGATAATACTCTAACTATAACCTGGTTTCTCCTTCTCTCTCCTAAAGCCCGTCAAGGCACATCGCGATGTGAGCCCGTCACAGATTTTGAGTCGCGGAATTCAGAAGTGACGTACCTGGATCCACGCCCTACACACGCCTGTGCTGTGTCCAAGAACGAGGGGATCATGACAAAGTGAGTAACACACATATTAGGCCAAAAAAAAGAAGATTTGTTTCAGGTAACATGGTCAGGTTACTTGGCATCAGACTCTAGTCAAGTTTGTGCTATTTATAGCTTCTTATAAACATCATGTAGGTACAGGTGGGTTTATCGTGGGTGGGTGTTAAACCCTTTAAGGATGGCATCAGGGCTTCATATTCATTTGTCAACATGAGATGCACCAATGCAGCGCCGTTGAGTCAATCGCCAGCGCTGCATCCGTGCATCATGCCAACCTTCCAGAAGGGGTAGACACTAACGCTGGCCCGGGAGCCAATGGCCCGTAATTCTTGGCCCGGGCCCGTAGTTTTCCACAAAATTAGCGCTTATGGGCCCGGGTGGCCCACAGGCATTGGGCAAGGAAATCCATGAAAAATGTGCTTCTATAATTACAGGCATGTGACATATCATTGGAAAGCGAAAATCATCAGGAACCTGGATATTCTGATTACGTTTGATAACTTAATCAATGATAACTATGTTTTTTTCTTTGAATGATTCTGTTGGGCCCACAGATGTATAGGCCCGGGCCCCTAGATTCTCTAACCTGTGGGCCCGGGAGGCCCATGTCAGAAAAAGCTAGTGTCTACCCCTGCTCCAGGGGGTGGTTTCGGAATGTTGCGTGGATTGAAAGCAACTCTGGCGAGTAACTCGCTAAAATTGTATTCATGCATGCCCCCCTTAAAGGTTTAACAGACAGCACAATATTAGCAGGGATACTGTAAATGTATATATATTTCGTGGGTTAAAACTTTTGCAAATATTTACAAGTTTGCGTATATTTGAATTTGGGGATTTCTGAAAACTGGCACTTTAATTTGATGCTGTACATGTGTACAAATATTCGCGCTGTACATATTTTTACTGATTTTAATTCCGCGAAATTTGCCAAAATATATACAGCGCGAAATCAAATAGAATGACAGTAGTGATACACAACGACAAACAGCTGCGACCCGTTTTCCAACTAAACCTCGACACAAGTCGCGAGTCTGCCCCTCATGATGTCCGTGTAATTACTGGGGCAGTGGGAGTCACCTCGGACGAGGCGGTTGTCATGTCAACACATCGCGGCACTCGCTGCTAACCAATGACAAGACACTCACAGACAGTGTGTACGCGCCGACCGTCTCGTCGCCATGTGCACGTGGGTGATAATAGGGCACTTATTGAGTGGACCGAGCCGTGGCCGAGCGACAGAAGGAAATGGTGCCTGGGGAGGGCAGTGGGTGACAGAGGGGTGCAGGGTTAGGGCAGCACAAGTACATGACTACTATAGGGGTTAAGGTGGATGTAATGTCCAGACAGGACCGGCAGCAGGCGGTGGTGCCAGGCTGGTAGCTGACTGCTGGTGTTACCCCTTTAAGGACGGCATCATGCCTTAAATTAAAGTTAATGCATCGTGCCCTTGGTCGTCATGATGCATGAATGCAGCCCTGGCGAGTAACTCGCCAGGGCTGCATTCAAGCAAGTGTGAGAGGTTAGGGTGATGTGTGGGTGGGAAGGGAGGAGACACCAGGGGGGCCACCGTTATGGAGGCTAGCCCTTTAAAAGAAAACACCACCTTTATTTTTATGATGACTTCAATCAATAGTCTTGGCATCAATTAAGCAGATAAAGCCTGCTCTGCTCCCTTACAATAGCTCATGGTTAACTAAATGTGTTGAAATATTTTTATTTAATACCAAGACCATTGATTTAAGCCGTCAAAAAACTAGGATGGTGTTTTCTTTTAAGGATTCAGCACCCAAATTCAACTACCTACATTTTGTATAATAGTTTGGAGTGTTTTATTTTGAATAAATGTGTTAAAGCTGTACATATTTTACATCTTTTTGACCGTCGAAAATCCCTTCATCAGATTCCTTCCATTATTGCTCATTTAAGTAGCCGTGTAATATGGATGGAACAAAAACATTCTATTTTAGTTCCTTTTTCTTTGAACGACACTATGGGATGGAAATTGGACAAAATTATAAGATTTAGTAATTGGGAACTAATAATGATGTCAATACTTGGGGACTTGTTTTTCCTTTGGTTGATATAACAATTATTAAGGTCTGCAGAGCTGCTCAAAATGGCATACTGTAAATTCCTGTGTATAACCAGCCAACGGTGCGGGTTCTACAAAATTCACAAGGTCTAGATCCGGGTAATACGAAGGTTTTGGCAGTTTAGTACAGTACTAAATTTACAATTTTCAGACCTCTGATGAGGGATATAAGGTTCTCCCAAAGTCGGGGTTATACGCGAGAATTTACGTTAGTTTGTTTCAAGAATGGGTGATAATAGGGGTAAATCAGCGTTTTAGGTAACTATGTAACTACAGCGGCCATGTTTGTTGTTGCAGAGACATCCACGTACTGGAGCTGGTTCCTGACACCAACAGCAGCTCTCCGGCACCCAGCCACGTGCTCGTCGACGTCTCCATGGTGACACGCGCCACACGCTCACGTCACCTGCTCCTGGTCCTCAAGGCTAACCGTGACGTCACCTGGAAGATACGCACCACCGGCATGCGCGGCGACCTTGCCATCGTCGTGAGTACTAGATCTCTAGTTTTGTAAAACAATACACAAAAAAACATCTAAGACAATGCTCTGATGTGGTATTCTTGGTTCCCGGGCCAGGGAAATGGCATGTAAAGTCATGTCGAAAAGTGGTTATGGACAGTCTTGCGAAATCTGATGTGAGTGAGGGGTCAGGGGAAAATGAAACAAATGTGAATCGACACAAGATTAGCAAAGTCGAGAAGTCAGGGAATTGCTGTTCAAAATTGTTGTTATTCACAGACAGAATGGATGGAATTAAAACTGTTCTCATAGACCGTTGATGGTCGAGTGAGACAAAACTGACTTCAAAGGCTGATATACCAAGACTACATGCACTTAGTGTACGGCTGGTGTACCTGTATGTGTGGAATGTTATAAGTATTGTACCTGCCCTGCTGTGCCTGCTGTGTGGTATATGCTGTACACCCGGCTGACAATAGACAGGGCCTGATTCACCCGTGAGTGGCGCTTTACAAGATCAGCGGTCCATGGCGGCATGGGGCGCTGGGGCGTGGATGACTTCCACACGTGGGGGCGGAGGTCGTGTCTCGGTGACCGTGCTACCCCACCATGGTTACCGTGCTACCTCACCTTGGTTACCATGCTACCTCACCTTGGTTACCGTACTACCTCACCTTGGTTACAGTGCTACCTCACCTTGGTTACCATGCTACCCCACCATGGTTACCGTACTACCTCACCTTGGTTACCGTGCTACCTCACCTTGGTTACCATGCTACCTCACCTTGGTTACCGTACTACCTCACCTTGGTTACCGTACTACCTCACCTTGGTTACCATGCTACCTCACCTTGGTTACCGTACTACCTCACCTTGGTTACCGTGCTACCTCACCTTGGTTACCGTACTACCTCACCTTGGTTACCGTGCTACCCCACCTTGGTTACCGTGTTACCTCACCTTGGTTACCATGCTACCTCACCTTGGTTACCATGCTACCTCACCTTGGTTACCGTGCTACCCCACCTTGGTTACCGTGTTACCTCACCTTGGTTACCATGCTACCTCACCTTGGTTACCGGGCTACCTCACCTTGGTTACTGTGCTACCTCACCTTGGTTACCATGCTACCTCATCTTGGTTACCGTGCTACCTCACCTTAGTTACCGTGCTACCTCACCTTGGTTACCGTGCTACCTCACCTTGGTTACTGTGCTAGCTCACCTTGGTTACCGTGCTACCTCACCTTGGTTACAGTACTACCTCACCTGCTAACCTGCTAACCCTATAAGGGCGGCCTTTATGCATCATAATGACAATGGGCATAGAGTATCAAAGCACTCTGCAGTCCATAAAGGGTTAATGACCCTGTCATGTCTCAAGTGTCATGTCCCTTTGTCGTCATGATGCACCTATGCAGCGCCTGCTTCATAGCGACCTTTTGGGAGTGTATCAACCCCATAGTGCGGATCCGCTTCATGTATACAGCACTGACGAGTAGCATGAAAGCCTTCTGCTGCCCTTAAAGGCTTGTTTTGTCCCTTTATGGTTGTGGGTCACTTAGATGAATCCTCCCCCAACCTTAGACTATTGAGGGAAGTATGTCAAACGTAAGACATGATTGGGCTGAGAAGTAGTCGAGATGAATGCTCACATAACCAAGGCTTTTTCAATAGTTTTGCCTATAATCTAATCTAGTAGGACTCCATTCATATTAAAGCTGACCTTCCTCTTTAGAGATAGCAACCCCAGCATCAATAAAAATGAACTGTTTTACGGAGGTGTTCCGCGAAAACAATGCCATCTTCTATTGTGACCGTATACCTGACCCCAGGACACTAAATTTAGCGTCTAATTTGCTTTGATTCATGGAAGGATCAATTTGTCCATATAATGTAATAGCACAAATAGGGCTGTTAACCCTGTTTTAACCCTTTAAGAGCCATGGTGAGGAATCAAGCCAGGGCTGCATCCATGCATCATGCAGACTTTGCAGGGTTGATACACTCCTGAACGGTCGATAATGGTGAATACAGCACTGGTGAGTTACCAATCAGGGCTGCAGTCATGCATCATTCGGTCAGAGGGCTAGCACATCAAAGTACTATGCGGCCCTCAGAGTGCTAACCACATTTAAACGGTTTCATTCGTGGAAATGATATACATGTATTGATGTTTACAAGGAAGTCACTTTGTGAGGTAGCAGGGGGTAGTACAGGCTTTATCCACCAGGGGGTGTGAGTAGTTGTGCCCCAGTCCACCAGGTGGCAGGCCGGTGGTACGGCCGCCGCTGGTTCCCGCAGACATTAGTTTTATGGCTGGTTGCCGGCTTGCTGTCTGCAGGACGCATTATGACGGCTGGGTACCAGTGTATTATTGATGCTGGTAGCAATAAATGCTGCCGGGAGGCGCTTCTGCCGCCAGCCACCAGGGGGTGTGCATGCAGCTGCATGGCTTTATTCTACCTAGTACAGCAATGCATACAGACAACATATATTTAAAGCCTTGAAGCTACCGACGGCATATGAGTGGCGTAAGACTGTGGTACGCCAGGCTGGTGTGAGCGTGGCGTACCACAGGCACCCAGCCTCATATCATGACAACATTGAACAAAAATAATATAAAACTAGGTAGAATAAATCGAAAACATCACTTGATTTGCATATGACACATTTTCCGCCACTTATGGGCCCCTCGGACCCACAAGTGGCTTTATAAGCCACAATGTGTCATATGCCAATCGCGTGGCGTTTTACGTTAGTACCAGCAGCTCCGCTGCCGGCTGGCGTGGGAAAATCGTGGAGACAGCGTTCGTCTGACCTACTATACTGCATGGCGGGAATGCCTTAGCATATCGCAAACGGTATCGGGACTGTCGTAAAACCTCAGTCTCCAAGCAGATGTTATGTCTCTTCTTTCCTACAGTAGAAGGTACAGAGTGTGAGGGGGAGTGAGCAGACGCATTGCATCGTTGGGTAGGGTCCAGATTTCCCTGTAGTTGTTTAACCACACCCCACAGACCACACAACCAATGTAAAGCAGCGCGTATAAGACACACCTAGACCTTGATAAAATCCTATAAGCCACACATGAGGTATGAGAATTGCTTATTTAGTACGGTAGTAAGCCTATAGGCGTCTAGCTGGATGCATTATCAACCAATGAGATAATTCCCTGGCCTTCACTGCAGAATTCTTAGGGTGCATTATGTAACAGCTGGTACCCATGTGTTCACTGTTATCAGTGCTTGTCTCGCCAGTACAAGAATGCTCAATACCATCTTGTCATGCAGCGGTTCTCATGGTAAATCCTACAGGGTTGAGACACTCCCCATGGGTCAGCGTGATGCACCAATGTAACGTCAGCAATTTTCTTGTTCTGGTTGCTTTGGTATATCATGCTGGAAAATCTAATCTTTTAGTGAAATGCCTGTTTAAAAGGTTCCCTAATGAAGGGTAGAAATATCCCAAACAAGAATGAAGTTTGAACTCCCTTATGTAGTGAACAGGTATACCAATCTATGTCAAATCTCTCCAACAAACCCCACTTTTGAATTCTAGGGAAATCCTTTCTCTATATATGAGTAAATTGTAAAATATATTTAATTAGATTGACATAAACCTATGTGGGGATAGAAGTTGTAGGGCCATGCAAGTTCCCCTCACTCTTCACGTACTGCAGAGAGGCTGTTCAGTCAGTGTTGGTTCCTCGTGCTGGCACTAGGGGTCTCACTGGTGCAGTGTGAACATGACACAAGGATACAGCATGCACCCCCTGGTGGGTTGAAGGAGAACCAAACTGATTCTACCCTTTCTGACATCCTACCTTGAACTGAACACATTCTTGCATGAGAGAAGCTTACCAAAGACCAGTTTAAAGGTAATTTCACTAGGAAAATGTTAGTTGACTGTTGAGTTGTTCTTGTTCTGTTCTGTTCATGTCATATTCTGGTTGAAGGATGGTTGACTTCTTTAGATTCAATATGTCGGTCACATGGGCTTCTTCACTAGGAAGAGTTTTGGTTCTACAATAAAAACCTGCTGTAAATTCCTGCGTATAACCTGCATCCCAGCTATACCCGCACCTGGACTGGAACCCTATATCCCGCACCTGGCATCTGATGTTGCTACTTTGTGCCTCTACATGGGTAAAAATCGACACGTGTGACACGGCGACACGGGGGTTTTAAAAATCGACACGTTCGACACGGGGGTTTTAAAAATCGACGGACACAAACGTTTTTATAAGGGCTAAGTATATTCTATACATATAAAAATCGACATAATGACACAGCCCCCTTAGTAAAAATTGATACGGCGACACGGTCAAATATGTGGGTACCCATGTAGAGGCACTACTTTAGTTCACTACAGGACAAGAGTTGGACATTTTCATTACACTGTTGCAGGTTATAGGGGTGTTCCAAAAAGTCAAGGTTCGGGGTAATATACCGTTACTAATAGAAATGTCAACAAACCTGAACTAACCCATCATGCGTGTTCTCGTTTGTAGGCGCACATCAACAACCGTGTGGACACAGATGTGGACCCCAAACAGACGGTGCGGGTCACCATGGAGCAACTCACCGACTACTCCGGGGCCTCCCTCAGACAGTGGGCCATCATGAAGGAGGGCCCCCTGGTGTCATACACACGCACTACAGCCGCCGACAACATCAAACTTATCATGGACGGCAAAGGTACGCTGCAACCGAGGCCCTCTCATTACAAACAAATTACCGGGCCGCTGCCGAGATTCTGGCTAAATTTTTACCAAAACGAAGTAAAGTTCTAATTATTGCCAATTTTGAAGAAAACTATACTGTTTTGGCAACCCAAAAAATGTCTGTAAATTCCTGGAAGTTAAGTTATTAGAATAACACAGACTAAAGTTATGGACCATTAGCCTTGTGTCTTTACACCATGGATGCGTTCATGCATCATGCCGAGGCGATACTCATCTCTAAGTCTCCTGAAATAGAATGATACTATAAACGTATTATATTTCGTGCCGTACATATTTTCTCAAGATTTTAAGATCCGCAAAAATCTGTACAGAGCGAAAATTTATCCAATATAGCTCTATAGCTACCATATTTCAAAATCTGTGAATTTAGGTCCCAGCGAAATTGTACTTTTCATCAAATCTGCAAAGAATTATACCAGGGAAAATATCTACGTTTACAGTAGACAAAGGCCCATGGAAAGAGGGTAATTTTGGATCATTCCCCCTGAGCTGAGATATACTAATCAACACCTAGCACACCAATATACCAACTCCATCTGGTATAAATGTGTCCAGTCACCCATGAGAGATGGATTTTTATAAAAACTGTTCTATATACAAATACAGACTATAAGCCTATGTTATGGATAGTATAAATAGACAAAGGTTCACAAGTTTTAGTCTGTTGGCTGGGATATTTCATGAGTTAGGTGTCAGGCCGTATTTCTTAAGTTTTTCGATTCAAATTAAATTATTATAGGGGGTAGGGCCTAATTTAGCTGAAATAGCCTATTCCTACACCATTCAAATGTAAACAAACCGCCATTTTGATCACGTCACTGAGTCATGAAATACGGACATGGGTTATTTCACGGGGAGTGAAATACGGACCTCTTTGGTAAACTCAATGGCACTGCCGTATTTCATAAAAAAATAAATAGATAAGGCCACCTTTTTTTGATAACTTGGATTACGGGCACTCAGAGCCAATATTTTGGGGGGCGGGAGGAAAAAAAAAAAAAAAAAAAAAAAGCTGCCATTTAGAACTTCAATTTTCCAGGGGCGGGAAGAGAGAAAAAAAAAAAAAAAAAAAGCATTCAAAAAGTCTTGT
This sequence comes from Harmothoe impar, assembly GCA_947462335.1. NCBI lineage: Eukaryota > Metazoa > Annelida > Polychaeta > Phyllodocida > Polynoidae > Harmothoe > Harmothoe impar. The sequence goes on from OX381713.1 coordinate 8,098,509, forward strand.
TTTGGCTATTAAATGTAGGTATATTGAGAGATAATGTAGGTATATCGAGAAATATTCCCAATTTTGAAAGCCTAATTCTGGGTGTCTGCCTGTCAGCATGTCCTTTTTTTCTTTTTTTTTTGCTAACATTTTCAAAAAATCCCAGCGGAGGGGGGTAAAAAAAAAACAATTTTTTTTTTTTTTTACAAAATGCCAAAATTTCCATCGGCGGATCCGTAATCCAAGTTATCAGAATAAAACGGCCTAATTACAAATAAACATACTGACCATCCCCTTTAATCGTGTTGCAGCAGACGGGAAGGGTTCGGGAGGAGGGTCGGGCGGGCGGCGCTCCGACACGCGGGCTCAGGACGACCAGCATATGGGTCAGCCCGACCTGCCCTTCATCAACAGGTCACCATTCCTGACCCCGGCCAAGACGCGGGCGGCCCTGAACCAGGCTAAACATGTGCACTGCACCAGCCGCAGCATGGAGGTTCTGCTCAGGAAGACCATCCTCAGGGTGAGTATAAAACACACTTAACAAGCCCATACCCCTTATATCCCCACCTTAAAGACCACCCCCTAAATCTGGAAAATAATTTGCCTTGTACAAAATACCTTTGAAAATCAGTAGGTGTAAAAGATGTCAAATATAGTACACCTAATCATAATGATAATCCATATAGCAGATTCCAGAACTACCATGAAGCCAGCTCACTATTTAGGCAAACTTCAGGTAAAAAGATATCGGGTCATAAAGAAAAATGACTTTTCTCATTTTACCACTGCAATGCCTTGAGGGTTAACCCAGTAACTTCATTCTAAAATAATTGGTAATTGATGTACAGCCACATTTTCTTGCTACCGTAAAACCTCGCTTATAGGTCGATTTTTATTTGGAATTTATTTTTGCTATAAGTCAAATTTTCACCTCTAAAGTCCAATTCGACCTATAGGTGAGGTTTTGAAAAAAGGTAAAATTATTTAGGGACCCAAAATAGGTTGATTGTGATGCTGTAAAATACACACTTTTTAGGGCATTGTTTTTCGATGTAAGGCTTATTTCATCACACCACATGTTGGGAGTCGTCTTTAGGACAGAATGTCATGACTATTGCTCACACATACAGGAAAAGGGTGGTCATGGGGGGTCTGAGATTTTTTGAGGGGGCCACACCCCAACCCAAACTCCAATTCGACCTATAAGTGAGGTTTTCCAAAAAGTGAAAGCTTTTTCCTATAAGTCGATTTTTTTCCCCTCAAAATTCCAATTCGACCTATAAGTGAGGTCGACTTATTAGCGAGGTTTTACGGCAAGTTTTATTGTAATGAGACAGAGCCGCACTTAACAGTTTAATCTATTCAAGTTCTCACTATAACAATCTGCCCGTCTCGTCTTCCCCCTATAGCTGCACGGTATCCGTAAGGAGCACCTGTCGCTGCTGAAACCCGAGTGTATGGCCGCCTCCAACCAGACCCACTTCATCCTGCACACCGAGTTCAACACCTGCGGCACAGAGGGCCACGAGAGCAGCGGCAGTGTCGCCTACCAGAACGCTGTGAGTACTGTAGTGCTACTTTACTGTAGTTTATACTGTAGAACTCTTAAGAGAGGAGGCCTTGGGGTAGGAGAAATTTGATCCTTGGAAGCAAAGTACCTTATAAAAGAGGGTTATGGTTAGAGTTGGGACTATCTAGTCATAACCAATACAGATACAATCTAGGCCATGGAACTGTCTTCTCTTCCTTGCAGTGCAAGCTGTAATTTGTAAATATCTGTATAAAAAAACCCATTGAAAATAGTGTTACTAAGCAGAATACTCTCCGTTTTGCATGGGGTATTTCAGTAATTTCAAGGAATATAGCCCCACTTGACCTTGATTTTGACTATGTATTTACCTTGATGCTGATCTTGTGTTGACCTTGATGCTGACCTTGTGTTGACCTGGATGTTGACCTTGATGCTGACCTTGTGTTAAGCTTGAAGTTGACCTTGATGCTGACCTTGTATTGACCTTGATGCTGAGTTTATACTGACCTTGATGCTGACCTTATACTGATCTTCATGCTGACCTTGACAGTTGTTGACCTCATGTTGACCTTGATGCTGACCTTGTACTGACCTTGATGCTAACCTTGTACTGACCTTGTGTTGACCTCATGTTGACCTTGATGCTAACCTTATACTGACCTTGTGTTGACCTTGTGTTGTAGATCCTGCTGCATGACGTTGACCTTAGTGAAGTGAAGGATGACCTTGGCAGCGCTGACCTCAGTGAGCTGCGGAGTCTGATGGCCTCGTCTGACCTCACCCGGGTGGACGATGAAGACTACAGCGCCGTCACCGATGCTGATGGACAGATACGAGTTGACTTTAGGTGCGACTATACCATCGGGGACCGAGACCACTCCATTCAGCCTGAGGTAGGTGTACCAATGTGCCACACCCATGTAACTACATACGTTAGAATAGGAGGAATATAATGAAGGAAGTCCAGCACCGGAATGGTAAACCCTTCCCTGCAAACAAAATCTCAAGCAGAACTTGTGCCATTCTCTTGTCACAATTCGAGAATTTCAGAACGTTTTGAGAACGTTTTTTTTTTAATTTTCTTGTGTCATAGCCCCTGTCATTTTGTGTACTGAAACTCATGAAATGCACATCTTCATTCTATTGTGGAATTTCTGGTTATTTGCATGAGTAAAACTCAGGAAATAAGCATCACCATTGAACATGTCACTAGGAACGTTCACTACTCTCAGGAATATCATGTGTCTATCTTGTGTATACAGCTTGTGCGTTTCCCGAGAAATACACACTTTTCTAACTTGTGTCATTCTTGAGTTCTGTTTGGAGGGTAACACTTGTGTACTACCGTAAAACCCAGCCTTTAAGACGGATTTATTTTGGGATTTATTTTTCCTACAAGACAGATTTTTTTGTGAAAGATGGGGTTTCGTCTTAAAGGCGGGGTTTTAATATATAGCATCAGACAGAAAACAATTTCAAAGTGTTTTTCCTACAAGACGAATTTTTTTCTCAAAGAAGGGGGTCGTCTTAAAGGCGAGGTCGTCTTAAAGGAGGGGTTTTACGGTACTATGTATTTACTCTATATGCCTTGTATTGTATCATTGGTTACAGGAGATAGACCTTGGCCCAGTGCAGCCGGCGCCCCAGGTGGGGAACCGACAGTTTAAGTTGGTGGTGTACAAGGACGTGCAGTACGAGGAGGTACTCACGCACTGGCCGCTGCGCTACAAGCCCAACGACGTCGTCTACATACAGGCACAGATGAACGGGGGTAGGTCATACCACATTGTACCTTATCAATGTGATACTGTGGACCAATGCAGCAAGAAAGTGTGACTTTTCAGAATAGTTGTTGAACATTTCTGAAGTGTAAATTACAAATACATAAATCTAATCTCAAGATGCTACAAACTGACACATAGAAACTGAATCCCATGTAGAATTCTAATCCCTATATTCCCCAACAAATATGTTTATGGAAGCTCACCCTATCTAGAAGCACATCCCTAGATTGGCAAAAAAAAAGATTGGCAAAAAAAGATTGGGCTCATAGTCTTTCCCAATGCCACGAGCTGTTGTAACTGTAACTGTAACATACCTATCTAACTATTCAAAGTAGATTTACATGACCCAAATACATAACTTGCACCAAATAACTCAATATTCCCCAAGAATGACAGCTGACATTAGGGGAGAAGTTGCATGGTGATTAGACCTGTAATACCACCATAGTGTACTGGTTAGGGCTGTCATTGTTATCCAATTTATTTCGATTCCGATTATCACTATTTTGGTATCGATTTTTCGATTATATCGACTTATTTTGATTTGGGATTAATGGTTAAATTATGCATAAAAATGAAATAATTCACTTGTTGAGTACAAAAGGTAGCACATACTATATCAAGTGTGTAGACATATGGACTATATTAACAACATTTATACAATTTTGAGTCACATATACGAGTTAATTTACCCAAATATTATAAAAGCACATTTTTCAGCCTAATAAATAAGGTAGTTCTGATTGGAATATTTACACAATTCTCTCAGTCTTAGAAAGGTACATTTCTGGACAACCTGTGTGCAAAAACGTGTATCGATATAATGCTTTTATCGATGCAATAATCGGAATTCCGAAGATGTCGGTGTATCGATTTGGGGGGTATCGATGACAGGCCTAGTACTGGTCAGTAATAGGGTGTTACTTTGTTCCCCTTCAGATCCCCACTTACACCTCATGGTGGAGAACTGCTGGCTAGGTCCGACCAGGTTCACAGACCCCATTGGACACACTCTCATTGAAAGAGGGTAAGTACAAGTTTCACTTTAATCGCTGAATGTGTTTTATCAAATGTAGAAATTTTGAAGGGGAATCTTAAGAGAAGGGAGTGAAAATAACTTACCATGTTCTCTAGAGATGAGATGCCACTGCTTTTGTAGACATTTCTGAACTCTTGGCAGGGATTTCTACATTCAGTTTTGGTAACTTTCTCTCAGTGGTGCCAAATCTGGGCAGATAAGTAATAAAAAGTTCATTTTAAGTGCACAAACAAGCATAGGTGTCATCTTTCTGGATTGCAAATGTTTGATTGCAATGTCTCCCAAAACTGCATAATATGCTCCTGCAGAAAACAGTTTACTGTGAAACCCCACTATAAGAATTTTATTTGGCGTTTTTAATTTCTGTAAGCCGAATTTCTTTCTGGAATTGGGGGGTTCGGCTTATAGGTGGGGTTTTAATTAGAATAAAGAGAAAACGATTTTTGAACCTATTTTATATTGAACGATTTTTTTTCCTGAAGTTGGGGGTTTGGCTTATAAGTGGGGTCGTCCTATAGCAGGGGTTTTACGGTAGGCATTTCGCCAACGTCTTGTTTTGTGGCAGGTGTGAGAAACAGTGATGCCACTTTCCCTGCTAGGGCCACACCAAAAAAAAAAGTTGGTCAATGGATTTCGCGCACCTTATTTTCGGAAATGGAAATTTTTTTTTTTTTTGAAAAAAAATTTGTCAATGGATTTCGCTCGCCTCATTTTTTTCAAAATTTTTTTTTTCAAATTTTCTTCCAGTAAATCCCCCAGATCAACCAATAATTTTTTTTTGTTAGGGGTCCACTAAGAACTTTTGTCTGAGGCTGGTTAAAAAAAAAAAAAAATTGTCGCTCGCTCCAGTTTTCCGCTGACAAAATCCATTGACATAAAAAAATTCTTAAAAAAAATTTCGCTCGCTCGCACCATCTTTTGAAAAGTGAAATCCATTGACCAACTTTTTTTTTTGGTGTGGCCTAATGTAGAAATTTTTAAATTCTTGCCAGGGATTTCTAGATTCACAAGGATTTTCCTTCAAATTTTTCACTGATTTCAATTCTTTTTTTTTTAAAGGTTGCCTGTAAGTAACAATAGAGGGCCTTTATTCAGGGGTCTTTTTTGGACAAGTGTTTTAGAGATTGGTCACTTTCATTCCTTATCACTCAGTTTTTGTAACTTCCTGTAAATGAAACTAACGCTCATGTTGTTTGCCCCAGGTGTGAGAAAGGGCCTGACGTGCAGATCCTGCAGACTTCCTCCACCCGGGTTCGCTTCAGCTTCCTCTACAAGGAACCCCTCACCGCCTCCAAGGGCTTCGTCGGCTGTCAGCTCGCCGTCTGTGCCAGCGATGAGTCAGCGGTCACAGAGGGAATCCCAATGGTAAGTAACCGTCCAGAGTAAAACTAAAAAGACTTACCACTTCTCCAGGGCACCGCAGGTAGACCAGCTTTTGGCTGTCACCTCCCCCACCCACTCATTGCAGGTCGCCCCCTTTTGCCTTTCACACTCCCATCCAATAACCCAATGGTAAGTAACCGTCTAGGGTAAAACTAACTTTACTCCCCTTCCTTACTCTCCTCTCTCTACCACCACAGTTAGACCAGCTTTTGGCTGTCACCATGCCACCCCCCATACCCATTGCAGGTAGGCCACCTTTTGGCATTCACAGCTTTTGGCATTCACACCTCCATTTTCCCCCATACCCACAGCAGACAAACCAGTTTAATACTCATGCAGGTAGACCAGCTTTTAGCTATCACACCTTCCCTGACCCCATAGCACACCATATCACAGCTTTTGGCTATCATACCTCCCCTGACCCCACCTCATACCCATGACAGGTAGGCCAGCTTTTTGGCTTTCACACCTTTTGGCTGTGACCCCTGGTAGGTAGCTTCCTTTTTGGCTTTCACATGGCCAAAATTATAGAATATATTTTATTCACTAACATATCCTGAAAATATGAAACATGAGATGTACAAATCAACTTACCTACACTCATTCTAGGCACCTGATCTGAACAATAGAAAAAATAAGTTCTTGACCACCACAAACAATAACAGCTGCCCTTGTGTTGACAGTGCACCCCCAGGAGCTGTGTACAATCACAGCCGCGGCCGCCCCCGCGCAGAACTAGCTTGAAGACCGTCTTCACTGGCCCGCTCGACCCGCCCCACCGACAGGCGGACCGGGGCAACGAGACGCCCCAGGGAGCAGACGGCTCTCACGACCCTGCACAGAAGTGTCAGGAAGTTATCCGTGTGGAGGGGCTAGACTCGGGCACGGTGGTCGGCATCTCGTTTGCGGCCTTCATCATCGGAGTGCTGCTCACAGCGGCATTGTGGGTAATCCACACCCATACTGGTATGTACCGCTAAATGCCTTGGTACCAATTTTATTTGGATTTTATTTTTTGCTGTAAGTCAAATTTTAACTCCCGAACTCCCCATTTGAGGTTTTAATATATACACACATAGGATTGTAAAATTGTAAAATGAAAACAGATTTTAATTACTTTTGCCATGAGACAAATTTTATCCCCATAACTTGCATTTGGCTTAAGACAGGTTTTATGGTAATTCATATGGACATAATAATTACTGTAAAACCTCTCTGATAAGCCGACCTTTTTTGGAGATTTTTGGCCTGATTCGGCTTATAGCATCTCCTTAAAGTGAGGGTTGGCTTATAAGGGAGGTATTTTATCAAGTATATTGTAGTTTAAAGCTCTCTAAATGACCCCGAATTCAGCTTATAGAATTCTCTCAAACTGGGGGGTAGGCTTATAAGGGAGGTCGGCTTGTCAGAGAGGTTTTTACGGTATATTCTTCTTCAAAATGGCCAAATCTCATCCCCTCTCCTGAAAAAGAGCCCAATTCAGCTTATAAATGGGGATCAGGTAAAGAGGGAAAACTATTTCAGTTATAAGCTGAATGTTTGTTTGAGTGTTGTGACTGGATGCTTGTTTTTATTGTTGCAGGCCCGTACAGACAGGCCAACCGCCCCAGGTCGACGGAGACCAGTGGGGAGTCCACACCAAGCTCCACCGCCCCCATCACCATTCACCACATTCACACGTAACCATGGCAATCGGGTACCTCGGCAGCCATGTTTTACAACAAAATGACCTCATCATATCTCATCAAGTTTTCTCATCCTCCATCTTTGGCATGCGGGTAGCCGGTCCCCGTGCGGGAAGCGCTGACAAAGCGTTGTACTCTGCAGCAGCAGCAGCTGTCAGGGGGCCGGCCTTTATTAATGTATATTGTGAAGAAATGTGTTTTCACCTCTCATTGTCCACATAGCAACCATCCATCATCACTGTAGAACTCGGCCGCCCCATACAGGCATCAAACACACACTACCCCCCCTACTCTATTCGGCCGTGGTCAGGACTTCACACCCACCTGAGTGAGAAACCTCCCGACACACGGACATTATTAACATTATTACCATTGTTTTTATTACTACTACATTTGTTTTTGTTTTTCTTAGAGTTTACAGAAATACCTCAGAAACACACAAAGACACACATATTATTATTATACACACATCAGTCTGAAGAGTCAAAAAGTTTTTTTAGTTCAATATTGAGCCTTCAGATGGCATGCCACATGGTTGCCATGGCTACAGCTAATGCTCTACCTCGTTCTGACATTGTGTAACCACAGAGAGATCAAGACCCGGGCGCCCGCTAATAAGGTGGCGTGCGGGTTCTCATTTTAGGGGTTTGTTAGGGCCTCCCAGAAATCAGTTTTTGTGTTGAATGCAGCCCAGTTTTGGCACCAGGCAATACTTCAGGGACTCAGATGCAGCACTAAGCCCTCCCTTTGCCACCGAACCAATCAAACAACACTTACGTATTCCAAAATGATTTCTTTCGCAGGCTGCAAACAGAAGGTGTTATCACCAGACAAAATTTGTTGTATTTCCTAAGTTTATTTACCCTCACCTAATAAAGGTGGACTAAATTGAGATTCCTAACCCCCATCTCTTTTGAGATGAAAGGGGATGAAATGAGTTAACTCTTGATAAACCTTCTACAATAAACAGTTCACTGACACATTGGTTCGAGGGGGGAGAGTGGTTTTTGCTGCTATTTGTTTATATACCACTGACCATGGGCAAACCTCGATACAAGAGAAACCGGCGGTTTTGTTTCTGTTATTATAATTTTTTTTATGAAGAATATGATGACAGATCATAAAAGTAGGGTTTAAGGGCGAAGACTCTAAATTATTAGTGGAGAGTGAGAGTTGTGTGTGCGGCCCTCCTCCTAGCGACTGTGTTATGGGCGTGTAGGTGTGAGTCGACTGAATGACGGGGAGAGAGGGCCGGCGGCTTGGCTGTAAATATTTGCTTCATATGCGTGGCAGCTACGGGAGAAGAGTAAAGTCTACATGAACAAATGATTCAGGGAATGGAAGTATTGAATGGAAAAAAACATACCCAGTATTACAAAAAAAACAGGGATTTGTATTTGAGAACTAATTTCTATTCATGTTGCTAATGGGATGGGGAGGGTGGACTGGCAAGACTGTTGTTGTCTTTTTAAACTAATTATTCATGTCAGTTTTTATTACCTGAAGCGGTATTTTAGCCCGGTCTTTGAGGATATACTCGTTTGTTATTACGTACAGATTTCAAACCACTTACACAGGCATTGTCCTGTGAGTGGTGTGGCATTCATACATTGTGGGTGCATCACCTCTTTTTTAAAAAAGGACAGAAAAAAGTTACTTTTTTATTTCAAGAAGTGTGAATCTTGAATCGTTATTTGTGATTGTGTGCAATGAAATGCGTGTAAATTATATCTGTATATATCTATATCTATACATATATATATATATATAAATATATATATATTGAAAGTCATGGGGGATGATGAATGTATGTTTTTAGGGTTTATTGTACATAACTTTGTATCTACTGCCAAAGATTGAGAATTAGCTATGGGGAATTTGGGGGAAGGAATTTTTCTCTTGTTTTTTTTTTAAAGACAGAAACAAAAAATGACAGGACCCAAAGCTGCAAGCTAACTTGACCTGTACAGAGTGGCTTGAAGGCATGACCTATTTAATTGTCCAATAAGCGTGTGAATGAGTGGTCACGTGGTTATAGTTGGGCCAATCATGAAACAGCAGTTTGCCTCAGGGGATACCAATGCATGATGGTTTTAAGAAGTGCTCTTCCGTTTCTCACACGTCTTATTTTTCTTTATTTTTTGTACGACTTGAGTCTTGCTGGTTTTTATGTGGTCGAAACCTAGTCTTTTATTATCCAGACTGATGGGTCGAATTTAGAAAAAAAAACTGGAAAAAATGAGAGAAAAAAATTGAAAGCTCCTTGCAGAGTTCCGATGACGTCCCTTCTGTGACGGTCGGTCGTAGGGGAGTTATTACAGGTAGCATAGGGCTCGGTCGTAGGGACGGGTAGCGGGCGAGACAGCAAGACCAAGACTAGGACTGGGCATACGGAAGGGAAGGGGAAAGAGTAACCTGGCTTTTCTCCAGGCTTAACAGAACCTCTCAATTTGATGTTATTTTATATCAAAACTAAAAAAAAGTTTTAACCAAGCCCATGGTCAGAGAATTATAGAACCTCATCATCCGCATCGGTCAGTTTTGGTCGATGTGTTCACTTAGCCCATGACTCGCGCTTGAGCATGAGAGTTTTCTTTGCTTAAAGAGAAAGGAGAACAAAAGACCATCATCAGCACATGCACCTTCTGTTGTTGGCAGTTTTATGATGAGAAAAGCACACCAACATCCATACAAATATATACATATAATAATGCATCTATATCTCTTATATATACACATATAAAACCAATACAGAAGGGATTAAAACTGAAAGCATTTGTAGTAACAAAAGAGTTATCACCAAAACACCCCCCTTACCTCACTCTGGGGAGCTCCAACCACCTCCTCAGCCTCATGAATCATCTTTGCATCCGTCTCATATTCCGTTGCCATGGTTACGACTACAACTACTACGGAGGGCTGTGGCAGCCATTGTCTTTATAATGGTGATGGGTGCTAGTAGATTGCCTCCCATAGCAGTGTGCACCAGCGGGCATAGGGTGACCGTTCATCTGCTACTTATATATAAACGTATATATATATATATATCCGTATACACACACGTATAGTGTTAGCCGGACCCCACCCAAACCACAAACTGTGCACAACATTGGAGATCCACTACAAACTTCAATCCAAGTCCATCTGAAAACAGGGTCATTGCTAAACAAGGAAATGCTGTGGCTGCAGTTGTTACTCTATAATGCGGTGAAGGTATACCCTCAGGTTCCACACTACTCTCAAGGATCACCGTACACGGTCAGGGAACCCACCGGGTTTGCCTTTGAGATTTGGCAGCCAAACAAACAGTTTTCTTGTGTAGCATGTAGCAATTGGTTTCTATTGTTGTTTGTTTTTGTACATAATGGATACTGGTTATGATGATGAAGTTGTGGGATGGGGAAACAAAAAAACAGACACAAGGACTCTTCAAACGCAGCATATTGTAGACTAAAACAACTCAGGTGTAAAGTCGTGGCGCGCCGCCCCTGTGTGGTGGCCGTCGCCATGGCTACAGACTGCTGTGAGGGTTTATTCGGTGCAAACTATGGGAGGCAAACTGCAAAGGGCCAAGTAGGGGCCAGACTTGGCACCCAGGGGTCAGACATATCACCCCGAACGGGTTGGATGTGGCGAGCGCACAAACATGGCAGCATCTCGGTGCCACTGTCCTGGCGCCCCCACGTGGACAAGCAACAAACTACAACGACAGCAAGAGGAGAGCGAGAACAAGTGGAGGAGGAGGAAGCACTCAGAGCCAGCTCCACCAGCTAGAGACTCTGATGTCAAGTATTGGGAGTTATAATACCAAGTTACTGGAGGTACCGCGCCGGGATTTATACACAGACTAAAACTACATCGTGTGCAGAGGCGCGGACCCTGTTTGGTTTAAATACAAACTTGTATGGTATAAAGAATCTGAACAACTGTATCGGCCCTGAAGAACTGTTATCGGGCCTTTATTATTAAGGTGTATTGCTTAGTGTTGACCATGCCACAAAATGAAGCAAGGGTGTTCGAGGGAGGTGCACGAATATATAACGCATACAAAACAAAGCACAAATCAGATTTTTCAGACACATACACCTGTTTAAAACATGTAATATAAGCTACCCATTGTTACCTAAGAAAAGACCAAGACCTTTATAATACAGCCTTACATTGATACAACATGTGAAATAATTTTATATGCACATTAATTCACAAACACTTTCAGACATAATAAACAAGCACAAACCAGTCTATGCACAATCAACAAAAATACCACACTTTGAAATAAACATTGTTTTAGTCTTAGAGAGACAGAGTGCACACTCCCTTGAAAAGAAGTAAAAGGTGGCAAAATGACTACAAATGGATGTAATTTCTCCCCTACGTTTACGGAACACGGTGGCGATGGCTGGAGCCTGCAAGGTGTTTAATTGTACAGACGTTCAGAGTGCAGCTGGATGGGGGCCCGACAGTGGGCTACCACCTTGTTTTATACACACACTGTGTAGAGTAGGGGAAGCCATGCGAGTGGATGGTCCTCGTATAACACTGTTGTACATAGGTTTAACCATGCAGTAGTCATTATTATGTGTGCGGCGTTGCTGTTGTTGATGTTGTTGTTGTTGTTATCAGTGCGGAATATGTTGAGCACCATTCATTTAAACCAGCTGAATATATCTTTTACCCGTTTTAATACCGTTGTGGGAATTTTTCGTAAGATGACAGTTATGAATAGAGAAACAATTTTTAATTGACACCTACCCACAGAGAAAAATGAGGAGTTGTTTTCTGCAACAAGTAGAGATTTTAGCATGATCTTGAAATTGTTTTTAAAAGAAAAAAGGCTGCTAATTGTTAAAATATAAGCTGGTTTCTGATTGGTCGCTCAACGCACACCTCAACCTCATGTGACCTATAATTATCCAAGGAGTGTACAGTTGCTATGGTAACCCTGGACTTATTTTAGATGTTTTATGTTGAGGGAGTTTGCTGTGTGTGCCACTTATAGAAGGCATCCACATGTTAGTGGCTCATATTTAGAAGTGTACATAAATTATTAAGCAACCCATAAACCCCCCCCATGAAGAAACTGAAAGAGTTTTTAGTCACCGACGCTGTCAGTATTTCTGCCTTGAGGCCTTAATCTCAAATGAAATCTTCAGGAGAAGTAATTCATTTTGTATAAATGAGTTGTATGGGAGAAGCCCTCTTCCAGATGTCCTTTCTGAAGAGTGTCCCCTTTTTAATGTGGTGCCTAACTTTGGAATCTGCACATTCAATGAATTGTTTAATCATACCATGTTGAATCAACACTTGAATCTGTGAAACCAGTGTTTCCCTAGCTGACCAATATATCTTAATCAAAACTAGCATATTTCATTTGGAGAAAAATACCCAAACAATTGAATGCTGATTTCACCACTTTTCTTTGAAGTCAAATCTGAAAGCAAACAAGCTGAGTTTTCTAACTTTTCTAACACAGAATATAAGTGAGGCAGTGCAGATTTCAAATTTGGGTTGACATTTGTTTTGAGATCTGACGTACGGGACGTCTCTTTTTCTTGTCGGTTCAAGGTGGGGCAGGCAGTTTTGCTGACGTGTTGCTCTTCACCTCAGATGTCAAGTTAACAGGGTTGGCGACCACAGTGTATTTTGTGTTGCCCAGCTTGAAACTCAGGGATATTCACTATAAGAAGAGACTTGATATTTGTTGTGGGGGTGCGGCCAATCCTAAGGCATGTTCACATATCTCTTTAAATTCTTAACCACTTGAATGAGTGGGGAAAAATTGGCCATCTTCAGTTGGTTTGATTTTCTGGCAGATCTCAAAAGAAATTAAACTTGTTTTGAGAATTTTATATGACAAGTTTCAGTTACTATGAATTGAAATTGGTTACATGTTGATTAGATAGGTTGCTATAGACATTGAACAGTTAGGGTATTTAGCATAGTTGTCAAACTGTTCATTTCATCATGGTGATGTGTGAAGAAAATGCTTCAGGGTAACCTGTACCCCGGTGAACTTAAAATTCGTCGGGGTGATTATTCTCCCCAGAGTAGTGACATTGGCAGTGATGTAATGTTGCAATCCTGCGTTTTGATTGGCCGAGGTGACTAGCGTGTCGTTTGTGTTTGCGTTGTCATGGTAACCTGTACTGCGTCCTTTGTGTGTATTATTATTGTCCTTAGCGACCTCTTGTCAAGGTCTAGGGTGGCGGTTCAAGTCAGTCATGGACATTTTGACACTGTTACCATGGAAATATGCTTGTCGTGATGTCACGAACGAGAGAAGGGAAAAAAAACCAAGGCAGCTGAACACATGGGAACTCTTGATAAAACACAAAAGTACACACAAACACACATGCCTTTGGTCATGTCAGGTTTCTATGGAAACACTAAATTTAGGTCGTTTCTGGGTTGACCTTGTAAAAAAAGACTGCTGAGTGACCTTCCTAAATGACCTTGAGCCCTGACCCAGGCCATGGTGGGGTCAAGGACGTGTGCTGGTCTGTAGTGAGGCCACACGTCGCCGGGTGTGCTGCTCTGAGCACACTGCGTTGACTACCTCTTGATTAGCCAGTCACATCAAATCATATTGTAATGTAAAGCTCGGTGAAATCCCACTCAATGGCATCTTACTCAGGTTACGGTGAGGATTATTACGATAATAATGATAATAATAATAATTATGACGATTAATAATAATAATGAGGATGTATTTGCCGCATACATAGCAGTTCTAGTTGTGGTGCACCCATTGTTTTTTTCTCTCTATTGTACATACTGTTCCTCTGTGTAAAATGCCAACTCAGGTTTGATATTTTGTACTAACGTGGTTAACGTGTACACAAGTTTTACGTGTAGAGGGAAGCGACTGTCAAGACACCAAACTTAGTGAGTCGGCACAAATGCCAAAAGAATACAGCCAAATATATATATATGTATTGACAAATAATGCTGACGTCATGTTTTGCATTCCTCCTTTCTCATGTTCAAATTTTAAACTAAATCTCAAATTGTAATGTGCTTTGCCTTTCAATGTGAAGATTTTCATTTTTGTCCTATTTTATATTAAATAAGTCATGCAATGTGTCTTAACATGTTCTAACCTTGCCATGAGATGATATTTAAACAAAAGAAATGTATATCTGGTCTTTTTACTGTTATCCAGGTTTTCTGTTTTATAAGGAGGATGACTTTAGATGCACACTTTCCTCATAGTTGTAAGGTTTTCACACTGGACTGGTAACACATGTAATATTATTATTATTATATGGCTTTCTGTTATCTTTAACATTGTACATTAGCACCGACCTAATTTTATCGGCTTACACAAAGTTTGCAATGCATACAGAGAAATTAGCCCCTCATTGGGCGTGAACGACTACCTCAACTCCTACACTGGTACCAAGTGTGCAATCATTATCCTCATAGTGTAAGATATTATTTCATAACACATATTATTACTCGCACAACCTGAAATCAAAGGGATTGGTATTTATTGATGCCTGGTGGAGACGACCCGCTGTGTATATTTATGTTGGGCATGGGTCATTAACTGCTGTACGTCAGGTAGTGCGGTCACCGGGAGAGGAGTATAAATATAATAACTATGGACAGTGCCCGGGTGTGGGGCACTCCCGGTGGCCAGATGCATACGATGTAAAGTCATGGCTAATAGCACAATTCAAGCAATCCCTCAGAGAAAGTGTCATTTCTTTTAAGGAGAAGGTGATTTTTCAGAAATGAGTTTTGTTGGGTTAGTAGAAGATGTAGATGGTTTGTAAATACGGGTGTGTAAAATGGTACATTGTTCTCCGTGTACACCACATAAAGGTTTGTACTACTGCTACTAAGGCTGCTCACACAACATATGCTGAGGTGTCTTGACAGTTGCTTCCGCGTCTATTTTGTGCCGTTCTGCGGGGGGTGCTCTAACAGACGTTTAATATAATGGAGCATCTTCCCTGCAGACTCAATTTGTGACCTCATAGGAAGGATGACTTTTTACGAGGGCGTGTTTAATTATCATTTGGGTTCGCAATAGGCTACAATCTTAAGTGACTCTAAGTGGGCTGCGGTCGACCGCTCGGTCCGCGACGACAAACGTGGCTCCTGCATACTGTTGCAATATGCTACGGACTTGTTTCATTTGTCCATGTACCTGAGATATACGCAAAATTACATAAACCATGTTCCTCCCTCCTGCATTGCATTTTCTTCTGCTGACAGTCAAGGACAATGTTGCCGTCTGCTAGAAGGGACAGAGTAAGGTCACCGCCACACGGCAGCTACAATGTACCTAGAGCCTACACTTTAAGTCAGAGGTGGACCGTCTCTGAGCCGGGTCCTCCGATTAAAACACCTAGTTTGTCACGGTGACAATTTGTATACATATCATTTTGTGAGGCTCTTCTGCTCCACGGCCCACCAACGCGTTAGTTACTGGCGGCCGTCAAGTGGTAATGAATCAGACGGTCGGTCAGCGGGGGCGTCCTCCACGCCGCCACCTCCCGGCCAGCTCTTCCTCAAGCCGTGCTCAGGGTACACAACTATATTATTTATATTGAGGAGATGACTTCACCACCGCGTGGTGGGCGGGTACAGGCTGGGGGTGGCAGGCAGTGAGGGTGCCGTAACGGGCAGTTGGAATGGGGCACCGAGGGGCTCAGGGACCTGACTCAGAGATTGGGGAATCTCCCAGGAAATACTTCTCACACACACCTAAGATACCAACACAAAGTACTGAGACCGGTTCGAGGCCAGACGAGTTATTGGCGCTCGCTCAGCATTCAACTTCTATTACTACTACCAAAGGCAGCACATCCAGACTTCCGGTCCCCTGATGACCCATAGGGAAACCCCACAGTATTCTAACCTCCTTGTCTGAAGCAGGAGACACTTGAAACCAATCCTAACCCGCAGAATCCTCCCGCTACTCGGCTCTGCCTGTCCTACTTTGATACGTGTTGCTACCTCCAGAATGCGCTCCCGCACACACAAACATGACATGTCCCCATCCTGAAATTCTACTGGAAATTACCCCCATATAGTACAGTTGTATGAGCCATGTGTCCTTAACTCCCAATCACTGCTGGGGACCACAAAGCATGACTTTTGTGGTGAGGCTTCATACCAGACTGACCTGGGACATGGCAGCTCACTATATCAGTGTAGGGCCTTGCCCTGTGTCAGTGTTGTGAGGACTAACCCCCGGTCCCCTCAGTGGTCTTGGTATTGCCAGATCAGTCTGACCTCTCCCGGTGCCTTGTTGGATCTTGGTGTGTTGTGAGATGAACTGTTAGCCTGGCGACTGCCTCTTGACTTGCGGATTGCCCACTATTTGGTTCTGTATCTGCGTAGCCTAGTTTCCAATGTAATTCTGGTAAATCTAGAATGTTAGACAATGTATCTTTGTAACAAATTGGGAAAATAAAAATGAATATTATTTGTAAAAAATTGAAAAGAATATTAAACCAATGTGTTTGTGTTTTCATTGATTTTAGTCAGTTTACTTGGCAGTTTAACAAAAAATATCCCATTTTCTGCCCATCCAGAAATTATCCTATACACTGTTGTTGAGGCCACAGCAGAATTGAATGCTGCATTCCAACACTAGATGGCACCAAGCACATCTGAAGTGGTTGAGCAGTATATGCTGCTGTCTGTTGGTAATCTTGTAACGTTCATAAATTGAGATATTCGATTTGGGAGAGGCCAGAGGAGGGGAACAGCGCGAGGACATGGGGTGAGAAACATGCGAACTAAAGATGTCATGTGGACCAAAATGTTTTTGTGTCAATATGTATATATTTCACCCCATTGCAATAATAACATATCTGATGATCAACTGGTCTATAGAGAGACATTGTGTTAACTATCCTCTATGTGTCTGATACACTTTAAACAGATATACATGAAGGAATATACAGGAATCTCATTTGGAAATTGGTCTTCTGAAAGCCCACAGTTAGCTCTCTTTGAGAAGGTCCTACACACTATTCAGGGGCCCTCTATCAAATCTAATATTAGCAATGGATAGACTGATATATGATGTCATATAAAAGTGAGGGAGACCCGAAGGAGACAGGAGGTTTATAGGCGAGATTTGTGATACTACAACTACTAGTGTGAAGTGTAATTTCCAGTACATTCATATAACAAACTAGTTTCTATCATCTCCATAGGGTGGCATTCCAGTGCTGTTAGCAAAGTTCTTTGCTCACCTGTGCCATGCCCAGAAGGCACAGGGAACCATTAGTTCCTCTGACTTCCAATAGGCCCAAAGGGTGCTGTTTACCTCCTCTGGGGAGAGGCTGTCTGCTGTGAACAAATTGCATATAGCCTGAGCAAAATTGAGATATAAATGCTTGTAAGACTTGCTGGGAATCGCAGTGCTGGGCAGGGTGCTTGGCTTATGCTAAAAACTACCCAAAAAGGATTTTGACGAGATAGATATGGCAGTAATAGTTGATATAAATTATCATGACAGTGACAAGTGATGGTGCAATTGCCAAAATGGGCTTTAAAGAGGTACTTATGCATTTGGTTGAATTTGCCACTGTAGCAGCCTATATCCATCTTACAAAGGCCTCTGACGCTGTTAGACATACTACATTTCTTCATAAAAATCTTAATAAGCTTTACATCCATACATAATGGCTACTAGTACATTAACAGCAATTTGTCACTTTATTACCAGATGGGCAGACTATGCAGAGATGCATTGTCTGCTTCATCATTAACTGTGGTGTCCCACAGGGGCTATCCTTGGGCCATTAGGGAGTGATCATTTTTTAACAACAGGGGGGCAGGGCAAAAAAAATTGGACCCCTCTTGGGGGGGGGGGTCAAAAAAATTTAACCTGTTTTGAGCCAAAAAGCCTGTGCGTTACTATGCTTCAAAGGGCCCGCCCTCGGGTAAAATAGTTTGACCCCTTGACGGGGGGGGGGGTGTAAAAAGATTTGTGTGCTTTGCGCAGAAACCCAGCCCCCCTGTTAAAAAATGATCACTCTCTTAGTCTCTCCTGGGTCCATGGGGAGAAGTTTACAATAATCGTTAAAACCCGAGGTGTATTTCATGAGAAGGCCAAAAACAAGTGAACAAACAATGTATGTATTGTAATAGTGAATGACACATAGTAACCAATATATACATTCAGTTCTAAAATTGTCTATATTGCCATAAAGTTGGAACATGTTCTGAGGAGACAAATCTGGATCTTCATTCATGGAAGCATGGCTGAAATGTCTGTTTGTTTCTCTTCTGATCTGGTTACACAGCCCAACCTCTAACTGCATGCCTCAGTGGGTGTCCAATCACAACACAATGTACTTATATGGACAGACCCTAATGCCCTGGTCACCTAAAGGAAATCTACCAGTAAGTGTTCCAACTATATTGCAAAGTACTATGGAATACTGGTGGACTTTGGTAGTGACCACCACACGTATTTATATATAGCACACAGTGTCTCTCTATAGGGCAGGTTACATATACAGTTCTGCTACCTCACAGTGTGGGCAAACAAAGGCAACACTTGGTTAGGTAAGGGAGTGATCATTTTTTATCAACAGGGGGGGGGGGGGAAATTTGGACCCCTTGACCGGGGGGGTGTGTGAAAAATTTGGACTCCTCTTGGGGGGGGGGGGTAAAAAAACATGTAACCTGTTTTGGGCCAAAAAGCCCACGCGTTACTATGCTTCAAAGGGCCGGCGCGAGCGCCGATTTCCGACCCGTAGGGGGGGGGGGGGTAAAAAATTTCGACCTGTTGACCGGGGGGTGTAAAATATTTTGCATGCTCCGCGCGGAAAACCACCCCCCCCCTGTTGTTAAAAAATGTTCACTCCCTAACCTCACCATGATAGCCACTCACCAAGGTCATTACGTTAGACCATGTTTTAATTGTCCCTGGGTGATAGTAATGCACAGCCTTTACTAAAAAATACATTACCTTGAATATATGTGATCATGTGCACCACCTCATGACATGTGTAGAGCTATTAGTTATAAATAACTTGTGGATTCTAAGTTACCCTACCGAGAGGTCACAGTCCGGTGGTCTGTTTGCCCACCTCACCTCCCATATAAATAGAAACAATCAAGTATATGTAACCTTCCCTATAGGCAGTCTGCAAAACCTGATAAGAAAGTGGGGGGAGGGGATTTTAAGTACATATAAACAGTACCGTAAAACCCCGCCTTTAAGACGACCCCCTAGTTTGAGGAAAAAAATCGTCTTGTAGGAAAAAGCAATTAAAATTGATTGCTCTTTAAGCTATTGTATTTAAACCCCGCCTTTAAGACGACCCCCTAACTTCTGGGAAAAATCGGTCTTGTAGGAAAAATAAATCCCAAATAAAATTCGTCTTAAAGGCGGGGTTTTACGGTAATCTGTTTACTAGAGACATCATTAGACAATAAACAGGAGAAACTAGTAAGTTCAAC
This sequence comes from Harmothoe impar, assembly GCA_947462335.1. Classification (NCBI taxonomy): domain Eukaryota; kingdom Metazoa; phylum Annelida; class Polychaeta; order Phyllodocida; family Polynoidae; genus Harmothoe; species Harmothoe impar. Next base: position 8,118,351 of record OX381713.1, read on the forward strand.
AAATGGGAGGACGAGGTTTTGTGTAATATGGTACTACTGTAGTGCTATGTTCATTCAAACAGCTGCTTTTATCTGTGAATAACAACACAGAGAAAACTGACATAGAAATAAATGACATATAATACCTCTGTAAGTATTTCTACTGAGATGAAATACATTATATCAGCCATAGCATAAATTATGCACAGAGGTTTATGTCATTATTAATGACATATACCTCTGTGAATATTTCTACTGAGATGAATCACATTTTATCATTGCATTAGGGAGTGATCATTTTTTAACAACATGGGGGGGGTGGTGGGTTTCCGAGCCGAGCGTGCGAAATCTTTTACACCCCCCCCCCCGGTTGAGGGTCAACATTTTTTACCCCCTCCCCTTAGGGCTGAAAATCAGCTTGCGCGCGGGCCATTTGAAGCATAGTAACACGCAGGTTTTTTGGCTCAAAACAGGTTAAATAGAGTGGTCCAAATTTTTTAGCCCCCCTCCCTTGTCAAGGAGTCCAAATTCTTTTGCCCCCCCCCCCTGTTGTTAAAAAATGGTCACTCCCTTATATCAGCTGTAGCATAATGACATTGTAAAGCTTTGTGTGAGCATTTCTACTGAGATAAATTGCATTGTTTCAGCCATAGCATAAACCATCATATTCCTCAGTGTGAGTATTTCTGGTGAGATGAATATCATTATCACAAAAGTTTGTGTCAATATTTCTACTCAAATCAATTTCATTATATCAGCCGTAGCATTATGACCTCATATCCCTCTGTGCAATTGTTTCTACTGAGAGGAATTACATGTTATTAGCCGTAGCATAATGATGTCACATACACTGCAAAAAAGGTGTTTTGTACTTTTTAACAAAGCTGCGAAAATTTATGCCAGTGAAAATATTAACATTTACAGTACTCGGAGCAGCAGCCTGTGTCGGTCATGGACTGCTGCCTTCAGCTGCTGGGAAATACCCAGAAGTTCAGTTCCAGGTCCCCCCCTCCCATCCCCCCCTCCCATCTCACCTCTCATCCCACTCCTATCTCCCCTGCAGCCAACCCTGGTGGGGCCCTTGATGGGGGGTCCTCATGTCGCCATATCGATTTTAAGAAATGCCCATGTCGCCATATCGATTTTAAGAAATGCCCATGTCGCCATATCGATTTTAAGAAATGCCAATGTCCCCATATCGATTTTTAAGAAATGCCCATGTCGCCATATCGATTTTAAGAAATGCCCATGTCGCCGTATCGATTTTAAGAAACGCTCATGTCGCCATATCGATTTTAAGAAATGCCCATGTCGCTGTCTCGATTTTAAGAAATGCCCATGTCGCTGTCTCGATTTTAAGAAATGCCCATGTCGCCGTATCGATTTTAAGAAATGCCCATGTCGCCATATCGATTTTAAGAAATGCTCATGTCACCATATCAATTTTTAGAAATGCCCATGTTGTCACATCGATTTTAAGACATGCTCATGTCGCCATATCGATTTTAAGACATGCCCATGTCACTGTATCGATTTTAAGAACTGCCCATGTCACTGTATCGATTTTAAGAACTGCCCATGTCGCCATATTGGTTTTAAGAAATGCCCATGTCGCCATATCGATTTTAAGAAATGCCCATGTTGCCACATCGATTTTAAGAAATGCCCATGTCGCCATATCGATTTTAAGGAATGCCCATGTCGCCATATCGATTTTAAGAAATGCTCATGTCGCCATATTGATTTTAAGAAATGCTCATGTCGCCATATTGATTTTAAGAAATGCTCATGTCGCCATATCGATTTTAAGAAATGCCCATGTCACCATATCGATTTTAAGAAATGCCCATGTCGCCATATCGATTTTAAGAAATGCCCATGTCACCATATCGATTTTAAGAAATGCCCATGTCGCCATATCGATTTTAAGAAATGCTCATGTCGCCATATCGATTTTAAGAAATGCTCATGTCGCCATATCGATTTTAAGAAATGCTCATGTCGCCATATCGATTTTAAGGAATGCTCATGTCGCCATATCGATTTTAAGAAATGCCCATGTCGCCATATCGATTTTAAGAAATGCCCATGTTGCCATATCAATTTTAAGAAATGCTCATGTCGCCATATTGATTTTAAGAAATGCTCATGTCGCCATATTGATTTTAAGAAATGCCCATGTTGCCATATCAATTTTAAGAAATGCTCATGTCGCCATATTGATTTTAAGAAATGCTCATGTCGCCATATCGATTTTAAGGAATGCTCATGTCGCCATATCGATTTTAAGAAATGCCCATGTCGCCATATCGATTTTAAGAAATGCCCATGTCGCCATATCAATTTTAAGAAATGCCCATGTCGCCACATAGATTTTAAGAAATGCCCATGTCGCCATATAGATTTTAAGAAATGCCCATGTTGCCATATTGATTTTAAGAAATGCCCATGTCACCATATTGATTTTAAGAAATGCCCATGTTGCCATATCGATTTTTAGACATGCCCATGTCCCCGTATCGATTTTAAGAAATGCCCATGTTGCCATATCGATTTTAAGAAATGCCCTTGTCGCCATATCTATTTTAAGAAATGCCCATGTCGCTGTTTCGATTTTAAGGAATGCTCATGTCGCCATATTGATTTTAAGAAATGCCCATGTCGCCATATCGATTTGAAGAAATGCCCATGTCGCCATATCGATTTTAAGAAACGCTCATGTCGCCATATCGATTTTAAGAAATGCCTATATCGCCATATCGATTTTAAGAAATACCCATGTCACCATATCGATTTTAAGAAATACTCAATGTCCCATGTCACTTTCTAATTTTTCCTCATGTCCCATGTCACTAAGCCCCAAAATGGTCCATGTCGCCATGTCTAATTTAAGGGTTTAGGGCCATCCTGGTGATCTGTGAGGCATCAACAGGGTGAAAAATATCATCAGCTAACAAAAATACGTTATTTTACGTCAAAAGAACGTTTTTAACGTTATATAACGTTTTACCACAATAAGGAGCCATACAGGAACGTTATATAATGTTGTATAACAATTTTTTTTAATGGGAATGCATTCCAGGGCTCCCTCATTGTAGATATATACAATGTATAGATGTGTGTATAAATCGAGAGGGAGAGACAGACAAAGACATGAAACAGAGACATGATATAATAAGATACGACAGATTATATACCAATTTATTTATTTCTCCAAACAGTGTCAAAGAAGTGCAAATTACCTCCATACATCCTCTTTTTAGGTAGGCCTACATCTCCAGTCTACCGTAGAGCATGATGAATTAGGACATCTGGGGCATTAACCCTTTAAGACTGGTAAGTTTCTAAAAGATGACATTTCACATGATGATGCACCAATGCAGCCCCAACGAGTAAATCGCCGCCGCTACATTGGTTCACTATGTCAACCCTTCAGGAGTGTCTCAACCCTGTAGGGTTGTCATGAAGCTTGAATGCAGACCTGGAGAGATACCTGCCAGGGCTGCATTCATGCATAATGATGCACAAGGGCATGATGCATTAATGCACTATGCGGCCCTTAACGGGTTTACTTAAGGGAGTGGTACTGGGAGGAGTTGTCTGGTCATTCCCACGAGGTGCCTGGATAAAGCATATGTCCCACATAATCTTAAACCAGGAATATCCCTTACAAGTTTTCTTACATTGTTTTCACCAGTTTATTCCAAATAGTATATGGCTGTGTCACATGAGATCGGGCCAATATGAATGTCTTGGGTGCCATCTTTGACTGGGTGCCATCTTTTACCGGGCGCCATCTTTGACTGGCTATCATAAAAAAAGAGTCAAGAAAAATAAATTTCTTCTTTCTTCTGTTGGCACGTAGTTAAAGACATTCACATTGGCGCAATCTCATAGGACACAGCCATATATCCAACATACTCCCGAAATGGTAGAATGATCTTTATTTTGTTTGTTTGTATTTCTTTTATTTATCCTGGCAGGATGCATGGCCTGGTAGACCGTATTATTACAACACCAGTATTACATTTTAAAGATCCATTATATAAGTAAACCTGTAATATTGACACATCTATACATCTATACATTGTATATATAAGTAAACCTGTAATATTGATATTGATATAGATGTTGATATAATATGTTGTGCATCGTCATTACACAAAATGAAGTACTTAGTTAGTCAGGCATTAGAGAAGGACCGGATGGAGGATCAGCGTTTAGCTGTAATCCGGAACTCGGCTGTATACTATTTAGTATACTATGCTGTAAAATACCTTAATAAAAATCTATTAAAAAAAATACAATGTAATTTTTTGAGTGCATACATGTCCCATGTTGCCTCCAATAACCTGTAATGTCCCATGTGGGGCTTGAAGCGGCATAATCATTACTGTCTGGTGATATATAAGTGGTGGGATTGCCCCTTTTGGAAAAAAAAAATCACTATTAAGCTCCATGTCTTAAGTTGATTTTAACAAATGCCCATGTTGCGATGCTGGATTTAGCCATCCACCCCCATATGATATACTTTTGTCCAGGAGACTTGGGGAGCCCCCCCCCCCCACCTAATCTAGAACCCCATGCTGGATTTAGCCATCCACCCCCATATGATATACCTTTGTCCAGGAGACTTGGGGACCCCCCCCCCCCCATTTAGAACCCCATGCTGGATTTAGCCATCCACCCCCAGATGATATACCTTTGTCCAGGAGACTTGGGGAGCCCCCCCCACCTAATCTAGAACCCCATGCTGGATTTAGCCATCCACCCCCAGATGATATACCGTTGTTCAGGCATCTAGTGGGAATGATGTGTGGTGGTAGAAGGAGTAGAACCACTCTACCAGACAGTCAGTACATGCCGCCTCACCGTCTCACCAACAACACACTGTGTTTTATACAGACAGATACAGTAAGTGCAGCCCTCTCTCAGTTATTGTTTTATCATATGTGACTGCAGAGGGGTTTTCGGCGACCTGGTAACCTGGGCCATTTTCCAGGCGACTTTTCGACCTGGGGCAATGCAGACCGAGGTAGATCGGAGGAAATGTCCAATTATGGTTTTTCTGCAGTAGACCTGGCGACTTTTGCACAAAATTGATTATAGCATAAAGGGTCTAAAAAACACCTTGCGACCCGGGGGTCTTAATTTCGGCGACTTTCCGACCTGAGAGGGGGGGGGGGGCCCTCTGCACCCCCTCATATCAGTTCCATTACGCTGGTTAACCCTCCAAGGGCGCATATCTCTAAAAAATGACATTTGTCGTCATGATGCACCAATGCAGCCCTAGCAAGTAACTCGCCTGTGTTGCATTAGTGCTTCATGGCAACTCTTTGGGAGTGTCTCAACCCCTTAGTGTCGGCCTGATGCTTGAATGCAGCACTGGGGACTTACTTGCCAGGGCTGCATTCTAGCATCATGATGACAAAGGGTATGATGCATTAATGCATGATTCTGCCGCCCTTAAAGAGTTAACACTTCAAAGACAGCATATTGTTTTAATCTATTTAATTAATGCATTAATGTATACATACTATTTTGTCTCCATGATGCATAAATGCAACCGCAGCGAGTAACTCACCAGATTTGGTGGATTTAGAGCAACATCCCAAAGGGCCAAAGGTAATCAGGGAAAAACTTGAAACTTCTCAATGAACATCGAGTGGGGATTAAGGTATGCTTCCTTCTCGGCAGACACTCCTTTCTAGTTACTAATTAGATAGCACATATTATGTCAGTTAGCATGTCAGTAACAATAATTTGCCATAATTACTAATATAGGTATGCAGGTCGGGCCTTTTATGGGGCTTAACTCAGAAATCATGTCAGTGGCGTAGGAAAAGGGGGGGCCAGGGGGGCCCGGGCCCCCCCAATCACTGAGGAGGGGGGGCCTGAATATGTTTGGGCCCCTCCAAAATTTGTCAAGACCCCCAATAAAAAACACACAATTTTCTATCCTTGCCTCTCTTGCATAGGGAGAAGTGGGGTCAGAGAGGCCTGGGCCCCCAATCAAAACTAAAGGGGGCTCAAATACTACTTTTCTATACAGTTCCAATATAAGCATGTATACAATATATCATGCAAAGCAGGGGATACTTAAACTTAGTTGAAGTGGGCCCCCCTGGGCCCCCCCAATGAAGATTTGCTTCCTACGCCTCTGATCATGTATGAAAGAACTTCTCATAACATCCTGCCAGACAATGCTAATTGAGGAGGTCACAGAAAAGTCTTATTGGAACTACCGGTACTTGAACCCAGGACCCTCAGACTTGAAAGTGAGTGCTGGACCGCATTAGCACATGATCTTTTACAAGAACAAATTTTCAGCTGAAAACACCTTCTATTAAAAGCCCAGAGACATGTCTTTTGTCTCCAGAGACATATTCATTTCTCTTATAACAAGGATCTATCACCTCTAGAATTGTAGTCAGAACCTGGAGACAAACAAATCCTGTCATATGACCACTATCTTTAACCACAAATTACAATAAAGACTGAGCCATACCTTCTTCTAAGAGACTACAGTTAGGGTTGGGGTTAGGGTTAGGGTTCGTCTCTCTCCAAATTCTGAGAAACAGTCATGATTGTTTTGTTGATGATGCCTTCTTAAAAGAGGAGGCTAGTGTCTCTGGAGACCAGAGACATGTCTCTGGCCTTCTAAAACAAGGATTCTTCACCTCAAAATTTATTCTTATAAAAGGAGATCATGTGTTAATAGCCTGAAATGATGCACCAATGCACGAATTACTCGCCAGGGCTGCATTGGTGCATCACGATATCAAATGTTGCCTTTTAGCGACATGCCATTCTGAGAGGGTCAAATACACACAGGTACCTAAGAAATGTAACAAAAAGCTAAACCTTTAACACAAAGAGATATGATTGTAGTGTAAACCGGCCTGGCCATACCAATCACCATCTAGGCTGTGTCTCACGACCTTGAGCCAATGTTTTTGTCTCTGATCGGGTGCCGTCTCTGACCGGGTGCCGTCTCTGACCAGGTGCCGTCTCTGACCAGGTGTGAGAAAAAAGGTGTTTTAAAAAGAATCATACTCATGTATATAAGGATTTGTAAAAACGTTATTGCGGTTGTTATATAATAATAATTATAATTACTATTAGCCTCCTGCTGTTGGTATTTTGACCTTATCAAGCCAAGCCAGAGACGGCACCCGGTCAGAGACGGCACCCAGTCAGAGACAAAAACATTGGCCCAAGGTCATGAGACACAGCCTCATGCGTAAATATGCGAAGTTTTACGGTGCATCGGCACGAGTACCAGGAAGTCCAGGAGTCTCCACCCCTGGAGATAAATAAACACTGTCTTCTACATTGCTCTCTACAAGGCCCCAGCCTGGGGGTCTTTTTTTACTGGTACTAAAACATAAATGTACCGACTTTGCTGTAACCCAACAAACTATTACATTTTCAGTGACACTGAACCTAACATTTCTCTAATCTAGGACAAATTTATAGATACAAATTGTAGACCCATCAAGTGATTAAATAAAACTATTCTCTTAATGAATTTCATTCACCTATGGGCCCTACACCTACACACAACCAAGCCAGTGATCCCCAGTCTATTATTCAGACCGGACCACTGGCCACATTCGCGCCTGATGAGACACTTAGCTTGAAACCACCAAGAGTTTTCTCTATGTAGAAACAACTGTATCTATAAACCCCAAGTCCCAAACCAAACCTAGGACTGGAGATCTATGCACAGTCAGCAGACACTCTCCCAACACTTTTTGGTGATCCGAGCTGTGATTGGTCAAAGGACTGCATCCAGAGCGAGGCTCGGCCTTCTGATTGGCTGAAGCCCTGTTGTCATGGTTCACACCAGTGGATGCACAGAGCAAATTTGCTCACTTTGTGGTAGCGATCCAACGAGTAAAGTATCCTTTACCGTTTTCTCAGCCTGGGGGTCTACCATGTTAATTAGATTTGTCGTGCAAGATGAACGTTTTGGATATATCCCTGTTTTGACAAAAAAGACATATTGACCAACATAAACTCTCTTATATGTTATTAGATGATTACAATTTTGAAAAATGTCCATTCCGTTTCTGAGGATAATCGCCATATAGCAACTATAGGCCACCCTATTCAACTAATTGTATTGGCTAAAGCAAAACTATCTTTCAAATGAGACCATTTGGGACATTGTATCTAGTGTGGTCTCCTAGAAATGGGCATATAAAGTGGGAAGTGAAGTGTTCAATTTTACTCTCTTTTTTTTTACATCTATCACAATGGATGTTTCACCCCATCAAGTTTACTGTATATATTCAAATCTATCAAAGAGATAAAAATGTTCAATACTGACAATCATTTTGAAAATTGTTATGATTGAGGTCCAGCAAAGGCCAATTTTTGAATATATTAAGTCTTTTGTTGTTATTAACAGACCCATGTGTGATGAAAGTGAGCTATTCAATATGAAATGTATGACAAATCAAGGTTTCGGGGGGCTCAATATCCCTATGCTCAGTGCACTTATTAATCCAAAATGGCCGCCATTTGCTGGATTCATTTTCCAAATTATCAAACAAAATGAATCTATGAACCATCAATTGAAGTATCCTGGTACAGTAGTTCTTTAGAATATTACTATACTGCAAGTATTATCACAATCATGCCACAATAAAGTGTTCACTTTGCCTTGATTTAATTACATTTATGGGCTGAGAATACAAAAGAAATGGCACTTTTCCTCCAATTATCAATGAGAAAAAAATCATTTATTTAATAATTTCAGATATTTCATCTCAGGTTTAGATGATATGTGTTGGTATTCATTTCCTGAAACAAAACTAAATCACTCCCAGCCCAATACATGTTGGTATATCAGAGAGGCAAAGTGTGTGTATGAACTGGGCCTTTCTTGGTGACAGCTATAGAGTTTTGATTTTGTTTAGATATAGGAAATTTTAAACATTGTGTTCCAGTCTGTAACTGTTTAGTTCTATGAAGTGTAAACTAGGTGAATACCTGGATACAAGTGCATATATTATATTGCCTCTACATAGGTACCGACAATTTTGACCATGTCGCCGTGTCGATTTTTAGCTAAAGGGGCATGTAATCTTGTCCATTTTTACGTAAATAAGGACTTAAAGAGAGATACCTGCATGTCGATTTTTATCATTTATTTTACTGTATCCCTCGAATTTTAAAAGGGCCGTGTCGCCCGTGTTGTATTTTAAAGGGGCCGTGTCGCCTGTGTCAAATTTTACCCATGTAGGGGCACATTATACACTCATTAGAATTTCATGACTGAGGAGCTTGTGACTTTAAAAAATTAATATAGTGTAATCTGGGGAAAAACAGTTTTACTCTGATTTACCAAATTCTTCAAAACAGAGCTTTACCAAATTCTTATCCCTTTACGCTTTCTTTTTGTTGACAGTCCTCTGCTGGTTGGTTGGCCTACAGCGTACAGGATGTTGTCATCCCGGGTCATCTTCATCCTCCTCCTATACATGACCAGCTGCATTCACGCTGTCATAAAAAATCACACCAAAGATAAAGAAACCAAGGATACGACGGAGTCCTGTGGCCTCTACTGTGAACGCAAGTCATCTACTATACTACCCGAGCACGCCTTCGATCATATTTACCCTACGACCATCCAGTACTGCACAGTGTACCCACCATCTACCAGCCACAACAAATCCTGCTTGATAACTTTGGACAGAAGACTCAACCCCATGCTGCAAGAAATCTGTCGATCTCAAGAGAGTGTCCTTGCCTTAGACTGCGGTCAATATGAACGGATGGAGATTGACTTCACAAAGCCTACATCTTCTCTGCACGGATGCTTTTTTGAGCATCTGCTTGTTCTGAATTGTAACGCACACCTCGAAAGCTTTGATATATTCTTCAAAGATCAAGCTCTACTGCAGAAAAACTATAATTGGACATTTCCTCCGATTTACCTTGGTCTGCATAATTGGATGCCACCTGATGTTGATATAAGGAAGTCCGGAGACAAAAGAGTAATCACTGGTCTACGGAAATTGTCTATATCTCAAGACAAGGCGCTACTACCGCATATCCCGCATGAGGTCTACGCGACAACTTGGCAGCATCTGAACACTGTGGAGGTTAAGAATGTGTCGTTGGTGTATGTGGACAGCCTGCTGGGGTCGATGCCGGATATCACGGATAGGCTGGTCATCACTTACAGCCTTCTCCAGTACCCCCCCTCCTCCTGCACCCCCAACACAGCCCACTCCTGTAACCAACTGCTTCTCCACAACAACAGGATCACCACCATCACACCGCACCAGTTCAACGGCAACATCCAGGTCCTCGATTTATCCTCCAACCTCATCACCGACATTGGGGAGAACGCGTTTGAGCTTGTGCGGGGGATGGTGAAGCTGGATGTAAGTAACAATAAGCTCCAGTACCTCACCCGGCAGATGCTGAACGGCCTCGACACATTGGAGCTGCTGAAGCTGCATCATAACCAGCTGACGACGATCTCCGCTGAGGTCCAGACTTATATACAAACCGTGCCGGACTGGGTTGATCTGTCCAACAACAGAATTCATCTTTTCATAGAATGCCAATGTCCCAGTAAGAGGCAGAGGATTGCAAGGCTCAATGTGAAGAACAACAACCTGACCAGACTCCCATCATGGTTGTTCTCCACTAGGACCTTAGTTAGTGTCGACCTGTCAGGAAACCAGCTGACACTGGACAGTCTCGCGAGCCATGTTACGAGTGTGGTTCAGTTCCTGCCTTTTGACCCGGCCGCCTCATTCCCCTTGTATAGAAACTTTGACCTCAGTGACAACAATGTCAGGTCTCTCAACAAGGAAACCTTCATCAGAGATGTCAATGTACAAGTTGATCCTAACTATGTCTTTCAATCCTTCTTGAGTTTGTTTAATTTCGACTTGACCGGCAATCCCATCATCTGTGACTGTCAAATGTATACCATGCATCTCTTTCTACACACTGAACTTCTGTCCATTGTGAAAGACAAAGCAGATTTAGTGACCCTTTCCAAAGGGAACCTCAGAAACTGGCGCTGCGCTGGGCCACCAAAGCTCAGAGGTCAGTCGGTGGTGGATGTGCCTGCCTCAGACTTCATGTGTGAGAAGACACTAAGCGGCTGTCCTGAAAAATGCACCTGCTTTCTTCGCAGCCACAGCGAAACAGTATTTGTCAATTGTTCAGGGCGGAAGCTGAAAGGATTCCCTCAATATGTGCCATCTGGAACTGATACCCTGGAGCTTAGTGACAATGAAATAGAATCTGTGGTAGGTGTTAAAGGTCTGGATTATATCCCTTCTTTGAAGTCCCTGCTTTTAGCCAGAAATAAGATCAATGTCATTGACAGACAAATTGTAGCTTCCCTCCTATCGCTGCAAGTATTTGATCTAAGTGAAAATGGAATAACCTACCTACCCCAGACCTTCAAGAAATTGGAAAATACAAGTCTCTTTCTTGGTGGTAATACTTTTGTGTGTGACTGTGAATCAAAATGGATGGCTCGCTGGATGTTTGCGTATCGTAAAAGCATCAAAGATGTGGACACCCTGATCTGTTCATCTGGAAGACCACATGGGGAACTTATCATAAATGCTGATCCAGATAATTTTGTGTGTGAGAGGTCCTTGGCTAAACCCTTTGCCATATTTCTCGGTGCCCTTGTTGCAGTATTCATCATAATTGGGCTCCCAGTGTACAAGTTCAGAGGGGAGATCAAAGTGTTCTTGTATGTTAGATTCCGATGGCGTCCATTCCATAATGACATTGACGCAAACATCCAAGACAAACTGTACGATGCCTTTGTGGCGTACTGCACTGAGGACCTCTGGTGGGTGAACAGCACACTACTCCCTGCCCTCGAGACGCCCGAGCACCAGTTCCGGATGTGCGTCAACGAGCGCGACTTCTTTCCAGGAACCTCGATCATCGACAACATCATCAACAGCATCGACTACAGCCGCCGCACCATCCTGATCCTGAGTAAGAACTTCCTGAGGAGCGAGTGGTGTAAGTTTGAGTTCCAGATGGCGCATCTCAAGGTGCTCAAACAGAAGAGTCGTTACCTCATCGTGGTCCTCCTCGATGACTTTGACCTGAAAGACGAAGAGATCACGCGAGAAATTCAGCTGTACCTGACCGCTCATACATACGTGAGGGCGTCCGATGTCTGGTTTTGGAGTAAGATGCTATATGCGATGCCGAGTAAACCGCTTCTGAAGATACGCGGACAACTATTCCCCGCTGAAGGCTTTAAGGCGCTGTACCCTTTCCCATCTCTCGCTAAACCAGGCACTGCCACTTACATCTCTACGGCTGACACCTCTGAGGCTTCTGCTGAGGAGGCCTTACTGGCAGACATCTGAATACATACACAAAGGTTCATGAGTAAAGTTCCCCACTGAGGGTTTAACCCGTTATTTCACGAGGTGAAGCCGAATGAAATAACCCTCAATGGGGAACTTTACGAGTGCTCCTCTGTATTTATTTAGTGTTTAAATCACCAATTTTGGTCGAGGATCATGGGAGAGGGTTATTTAACAGGAGCTGGGAAACATGGCTTTCCTTAGTTATAAGTCAATAGGACTGCTGTATTTACCATGAAATAAAATTGTCGACTCCTGAAATGCCTGAACAGGAACCAGAGTAAATAATGAGCCATGTACAGTGTAGATGCTGACAGTGGCCCAGGGGCCAAAGCCCTGTGGGTCAGTTACATTCTAACATATTTCTTCCTGTCTCTACAAAAGCCCATGGATTGAATGGAGCCTTGCTCTAAAGCTGGCCAACTGGTGAACTGCCTGTAGTTTTGACTTTGGGCCAGGTACATTCTTACATATTTCAGTGAGGCCATAGCGTAAGATCCCAGGGAAGAACAGGGTTTCTCGTCCAACCATCTGGACGAAATTAGTTGTTCTCTTATCCGTTTAATGTTTAATAGGGCCTGGATGAGTAAATTCAACATGGCGACAAGACCCTATTTTAATCGTTATGGACAAGGGTCAAGAGAAGGGGTTGGAGACAAGTGACAAATCTAGTTCTTTGAATCGACAAGGGACATGACCCATTTCTAAGGATCGACAAAGGACATTGACATTCCTTAAATTCGACAAGTGACACCGCTACCCCCGTCCGGGGCCCTTTTAATGTCTTAAACCATGGACTAACTTGTATTCATGCTTTAACAGATGTAATAACCCAGACTGTACTCTCTATTACTGTGGATGCTGACAGGGTCCCAGGGTCCAATGACCCATAGTTTTGTGTAACAGGGCTTTTAGCCTACCCTATTACAAGTAAAGATAAGACCTGGTGTGAATGTAAGAAAGGTTTAATAAGTCCAAAGGTGTACAGCACCAAAGTTATAATTCCTCCATATAGTGTATGTCCAAATATAGCACAATAGTATACAATTCACAAGGTTCCTTTAAGTTAATAGTGTCCATGAATGTCAGTTGTAGATATGGTGTTGAACAGTTCTTGTGTAGTTGGTGTACCATAGTGGGGTATCCCTTTTGTCCCAGCAGGCACCACGTGCGCAGCCCGCACGCAGCTCGGTCTCAGACCTGCTCACAGGGAGAGCAGCTCACAGAGCATGTGAAGCCCTTTGCTGTTTCCATACCAAAGTATCCTGTTCCCACACACCAGTGTTCTGTTTGGAAGATTGGCCTAAAGTTGTTTGGCAAGAGCCAGCAGCTATGTTTTGCCTAGCAGAATTACATATTCAGATTTGAACTTGGTGTAATGTCTAAAAATAGTAACAGTGTAATGCAGCTCCAGCCAATCCTGAAGCAGGAGCCCCCAACAGGCCCCTCCATATAAGGAGACGTTGGCTTGACGTCATAGACTACTATGACGTTGGAGGGCTCGGTGATTCCCCGTCATCCAGGGTGACTGGGTGTAAGTCTGCTCACAAGCCGTAAATCACCTGACGCACAACGCACCCGGATAGTCACAGAGTGCACTCACATTAAAGGAGATGTGTAAAAGTCAGTGTTCAGATATAGAGAATATGACAAAGTTATACTAAATACAAGACATTGGAATCTAGCTCTATCACATTTGACAGTTGGCTACTGATTTTCTTAATTATCTTTGCCCATGGATTATAGATTATACTCCTAGTAAGTCACTAGTTTCTTCCGTTTAACGTCTAATCATGTCTCAAATAAACAGATGTAATATTCTTGAGTGCGGCTCTTACGCGAGTTTTAATGATCATAACGATCAAAGATTATAGCGATTATATTGCACCTATGTATTGATTTTCCATGGGATTTTATAATCCCAGAATAAATATCAGATCATCCATGTATGAGAACCTGCTTGAGTTTCTACGTTAAGAGAGAGCATCTACGATATCAAGATAGTGTAGAGTTTTCGGTCGCAGAGAAGACAACTCGGAAGGTTCTTAGAATTTCTGGATGCAAAAGAGAGGTTTTATTTCGGTTCCTATGACATTCAATCTAAAGCGGTTCTGTTCAGTCGGAGACCCTGGCAGGTCTGCCTGCTACCTTGGCCACTCGGCCTTATATATCCATCCCCATCCCGATCGTAGTGCCCTCCCACTACTACTCGCGCCCTCTATATATCAGGCCGAGAACTATTAATACAGGCGGCTTACATAACTATGATTCGAGTGGGATTCGAGTCCCCTACAATAGCTATCACAACGAAGGATTTAAATGTGTGAGACTAACGTAGCGGAGCAGCGCCGAACGACACCGAGGAGCCCAGTGTGAGACTAAGTCTTTTCAACGCTCACATAATGGGTGTTTATTTCAGTCTTCTCTCCTGCGTATCGTCCATGAATAGTAGAGTGATGATAGTCTGATTTAAAGACAAAGGTTCACGAGTTTTGGTCTGTAGCCTGGGTTATTTCACGAGTTGAAGGTAGGGCCGTATTTCACGAGGCCGCAGGCCGAGTGAAATGCAGCCCTACCTTCAACAAGTGAAATAACCTAGCTACAGACTAAAACGAGTGTTCCTTTGTACTTTTTTTTTACCTTTTTCAATTCAAATTAAATTATTATAGGGGTAGGGAGCCTAAATAGGCTAAAATGGCTTCTTTCTACGCCGTTCAAATGTAAACAAACCGCCGTTTTGATGACGTCACAGGGTCGTGAAATACGGACATGGGTTATTTCACGGGGGGAGTGTAATACGGACCTCTTTGGTTAAGTCAATGGGGCTGCTGTATTACATAAAAAATAAAATATGATATATTGCAGCTGCAAGGGCTGAAAGGTTTGAATTTGAATGGCATAATCATCGAGCGTATCCCACTCCCAATTCTAGTACTGTTCTAGTCTACTATGTGGTTAAGTGTGAGTGGTGAGAATGACTCTTTAATAGTCATTATAGCACTTTTCAAATAAGATGTTTGTATGAAGATTCAGCTAAGTGTGATCATAGAATATGAGTAGCAGATATTGGAACCAACAGAAAACGTTTAAATTCAATTCAATTTGAAAATATTTTATTAATTTTATCATTAGATGTTACAAAGGTGAAAAGAGCTACAAGATTTACATTAAAATTGATAATATAATTGTATTGGCAAGAAATGGTCGGTATGACAAGGTATGTCCAACTTTATATAATTGAGTAAGTACAAAGAATTCAAATTTTCTTTTATAAATAACCAATCAGAGGTTAAAGTCTCAACCTGGATGACTAAAGGTGAAAGTCAGTGATATTTAGCTAAAACTAGTGTTAATATGATTCTCTGGTGAATTTGATACACATTTCATTATTACAAAGAAATTAAACTAAAATACTTCTATGCAAGGTTTCTACGTATAGCAAGATCTAAAGCTTAAGCAGAGAAAACACAAGCCTGGGCAACCACATGATATGAGAAATTCTTCACCAATTCAACAAAGCTGCACATACATTCTAATTGTACTGAGGACAGCTTAGGCCACCTTTTTGTTGGTAACTTGGATTACGGGCACTCAGAGAAAATATTTTGGGGGGCGGGAGGAAAAAACCCAAAAAAAACTGCCCTTCAGTACTGAAATTTTCCAGGGAGAGAAGGAAAAAAAAAGAGCATGGAAAAGTCTTCTTTTGTCTATCAAATGAGGGTATATTGAGAAATATTCCCAAATACCCGCAGTTTTGAAGGCCTAATTCTTGGTTTTTGCTTGTCAGCATGTACTCTTTTTTTTGTTGCTAAAATTCTCTGTTGCAATCTGCCAAAATTCCCATCGGCGGATCCGTAATCCAAGTTATCAGAATAAAACAGCCTTATCAAGAAGTTATATAGGTAAGAAGCCAATGAACAATATATGCACACACTGTAACTCGATGAAACCCATTAAGCATCTGTCACTAAATTGTACATTAGAAATTCAAAGTGCTGGCAAAAGCTTCAAAGAAAAATACACTAAATTTGTGACTGCTTATAATAAGCATGATCATAATAGAAAGGTTTCTCTAACACTAGCTGTCAAAGATCATTGTGTATCTCAAGCAGGCTCAGAGCCATCCACTGTAAATATTCCTACACAGAAATTTTGTATTAGAAATGGGTTTTCAAGATTACAGGTAAAATTGGTGGCGTCTAGTCACTTGGGTCAGTTCGTCCCTTGTTGCGTTGTATAATATATAGATCTAATTGTAAGGGAAGTGGTTACCACCCCCTTCCGCGCACCGAACCGACCCAGTAACGTACGGCGCGGTCAGATTGTCAGACGGGGAAGTAGCTCAGTTGGTAGAGCAGCAGGTTACGTGATCTGAGGGTTGTGGGTTCAAGTCCCGCTTTCTCCAGATGATTTTTCCGCGACCGTTACATAATCATAATTCTTGCTATCGTACAGCTTTACAATTCACCATGAAGACACAGCTGCCACCTAGTGTGTCGTAATAGAGTGAGAGATGACTGGTAAACACCAAAGGGGGGGGGGGGGCGCTGCAACAAGGACACCTGGTGGTGAAATGATGAACTAAAGGGCACAATTCTTGGTCTCCAGCTGAGCATATGTTGGCTGTGTCTCACGAACTTGGGCCAATGTTTTCATCTCTGACCGGGTGCCAGCTCTGACCGGGTGCCAACTCTGACCGGGTGCCAGCTCTAACCGGCCTGAATAAAAACGGGTTATTTAGGGCAGATGGAGATAGAATTTGGCTGAAAAGATTAATGGATGTTATAACTCTTTAAACTAGTAATTAGTTGCCCATTTTTATCATCATCTGCCCTAAATAACCCGTTTTTATTCAGGCCAGTCAGAGCTGCTACCCGGTCAGAGCTGGCACCCGGTCAGAGCTGGCACCCCGTCAGAGACGAAAACATTGGCCCAAGTTCATGAGACATAGCCTGTTAGGGGAATCCAAATTACTATAATATTACGGCATGTGGGGATGAATCAATGTTACAACAATATTAAATACACTCCCTTCTTTGTGTCTGATACATTCTAGAGGAATGTCTATGCATTAGAAAGGAGAATTCAACTAGTTCAGTTGACATTGTGTTTTTTCTGAGATCAGTAACTATCTAACTTTGAGCAGTTGATACACATTGTTGTGTTGAGGTCTATTGAACCTGTTATAACTAATAAACATAATGGATCATGATACATGATATATCCTATAGACACTGGAGACCCTGTCCTTGTGGGTGCACAAAAGGTTTTCAACAACTACTAAATGACATATTTCACAAGTGCAATCAGTACTGTTCCTATTTGACCACCTCCCCTAGTACTCACTAGATGGCACCTCTGAAACAGTTTTCCACTGCAGCTGGGCTGACATCCATGGTTTGACAGGCTAGTTCATAATTCTGTCCCTATGTGGCAACTACGCTCCGTTTTCTCCCTTGTAAACACCATTAATTTCTGCCGCTAAACCAATATTCAGTGGGCCAACTGTATTCATATACTTGCATGGAGAAAGTACCCTCAGATAATTCATATTTTGATGTAGGAAATAGATCATCACCTTTCTTATCACAAGGCCAAAAAACACAATTTGACGCTGCGCCCCCTGGGATACCAACTTCAACAATTATACACTGAAAAAGTAAACTCGTCTCCAGACTCGTCAAAGTGACTGTCATAAAATAAACGAGTCAAAAGTTGTCTAACCTATCAGGTTACCATCCCACAAATAGAGTCTGGAGCTGGCAAATGTCGGGTTTTGGGCTGACACATACCAAGTGGGTCTTCTATCTCTAGCTAGAAGACCCGCTTCCTTGTCACTTAGACAAGTTTTTGACTCGTTTATTTTATGACCGTCACTTTGAAGAGTCTAGAGACGAGTTTATTTTTTGAGTGTAGATGCTGACATCAATCCAACAATCATGAAGGCAAGCCTGCAGTGATTACATATATATTGTATATGTGAGTTACAGTTTTACTAAATTGAATATCTTATTATCATAAAAGTGATTAAGTGATAGACAATATTACTATCTAGGCAGAGGA
The DNA here is from genome assembly GCA_947462335.1 of Harmothoe impar. Taxonomy (NCBI): domain Eukaryota; kingdom Metazoa; phylum Annelida; class Polychaeta; order Phyllodocida; family Polynoidae; genus Harmothoe; species Harmothoe impar. Next base: position 8,136,770 of record OX381713.1, read on the forward strand.
AATTGAAGTAAGAGAGGTGGTCAGCTTTGAGGAGTGAGCGAGTAATTTGCCGGCAATTTACAATCAATAATTAAATAAAACATTCCGAACATTGAAAAAAATATTTATATAATGATTAGCCAGTAGCCATCTAAATGGAAAGCATAATATGCCTTTACATATACATAGAATAATAATTGAGGAGTTTACAAAACAGGTCCAGAAGAGCTTAATTTGAGAAATTCCCCTGAAAGGTTTTTCAAATACATCACAATAGACCAGTGCCTTGCTGATTTATGATGAAGTTGGCTTGTCAGATAGTTCAGGACTTTGAGGCACAAGTGGTTTTAATGCCTAGGGTACATAATCGAAAGTATAGTAGGCTACATTGGAAATTACCAGGCAGCATGCGGTGGTTATGTTAAAGTTTCAAGCCCAAAATCCACGGTGGCAGGAAGCTGCGTTAAAATGGTATCGCTACTCTGCCGCCACTATTTTGCAGCTATTTTGCCCTGTCGCGCCTTTTTCGCGCCTGTGCCACCAAAGTCCACGGCGTTACATGGGCGAAATTGGCGCGGCAGAGTAGCGATACCGTTTTAACGCAGCTTCCTGCTGCCGTGGATTTAGGGCTATAGCATGACATGTCTAGAACACTGCTATACAAGTTAACTATGGCCCAAAATCCACGGTGACAGGAACCTGCGTTAAAACTGTATCGCCCCTTTGCCGCCGCTATTTTGCCGCTATTTTGCTGTATCGCGCCTCTGCCGCCGCTATTTCACCCTGTCCACAGCGAAACACAGGCAAAATGGGGGCGGTAGAGGCGCTATACAGCGAAATAGCGGCGGCAAAGGGGCGATACCGTTTTAACGCAGGATCCTGCGTCTTGGACTTTGGGCTTATGCTTAGGGGCATCTGGAATTAGACAACTTCTTAAGTTTGTTTTTTTTATTGTTTTTTTTTGCCTTTTGCTTCTTTTTTTTTACGGGGGGGGGGGGGGGGACTGTAGAGCAACTGGCATCAATCTACTCTGAATATTATGTTTTACAATTTTGAATGAAATTTTATCAACATCAAAATGACGTTTTTAATGCCAAATTTTTTTTCTCAAACTGAAATCTGGAAATATTTATCAACGTTTGAAGTGCAGATGTCACTATAAAACCAATTATAAATATTTAAAAGGTTAAAAATTTCTTTGTTCGCTGGGTTTGTACCATACATTGTAAAAGGACAGACCTGTGTTGTCCTGTTAATTTTGAAAGGGTCTGTGTTGCCTCTATTGATTTTTAAAAAGGACGGTTGAGGTGTCGCTCCTGTCGATTTTGACCCTTGTCTATGCATATATATATTCATTCTGAAAGCGGTCTGTTAATCGCTGTATACCGTAAAACCTTGCGTATAAGCCTAACTTGCATATGTACCAGGCACACCTAAATTTTGGGAAAATCCTAAAAGCCACATAGGAGGTGTCATTATGGCCACTTTAATACAGTAGTATACATCTAAAAACTTGCATTAGACTTGCCACACCTTGACTTTGAACTGAAGCCGACTGGCGCTCTGACTTACGTACTAGCTGCAGCCTGTACCCAAGGTTTTACAGTAGATGCTGTTGGTGACCAGAGATGCCACTCACTATTCCACGAAAAGTAGGAAATCTTGTCTTTTTGGGACATTTTTGAAAATTAACACAATCTAATACAAAAGATTCCAGCGAAAAAGTAGGGATTTCTACAAAAGTAGGATGTGTGGCATCTCTGCGGGTGGCAAGTAGGCAGGAGCAGGGGCATGTTACAGAAGAACAGCGATCCTAATAGCGTAAAAATAGCGAACTTACGCTAATGCTTAACGATTCTTAATAAATTACTCTAATATCTAAGAAAATTAAGCTAATATTAACAAATACTTAATAATGTACCCTATTATCTTCAAATTTACGATAATGCTTTGAAATTTATTGACTAGGAGGAGATGAGCATAGAAGGGACAAACGGGGATAACTGCGGTTGGGCCTGAGATGGTCGTAAATATAGACCGGCCTATTTATTAACAAGTAATAACGTAAAGTGTAAATGTATATATTAGAGAAAAAAAAAAAAAAAAACACAAAAAAAACTGAGTCTGTCCTGGCACCCAGGTGGGTGGACATGAGGCACTGGCTGGGGTGAGCGGCCAGGTGGCCCAGGTAGGTGGTGAGAGTGGTGCCACCTGGCGAGTTCTTCCGTCAATACCCCAGCCAATCCTGTATAACATATATTGGATGGATCCATTGACTAGGAGGAGATGAGCATAGAAGGGACAAACGGGGATAACTGCGGTTGGGCCTGAGATGGTCGTAAATATAGACCGGCAACCACCGAGTCAAAGTCTATCCAAGTCTATTTTATAATAACCGTTAGAGGAAGCCTAGAAGCTGGAGGAAATTGCTTTAGCAATGGCACAGTCCGTAAGAATCCGGGTCCTCAGGGGCTTGGTCAAATATATGAGGGCAGAGAGACTCGCCCAGTCCCCGGTGAACCGGATATCCTCCAGTGGGACACCGCACAGGTGCATGAACGCTGCCCCGGATCTCCTGAGCGAGTGGACACCTGCTCGCTCCGTGTCCACTCCGATGAGGCGTAAGAGTTTCTTTAGGAAGGTCAGGAGCCTCGGGTACTGTAGAGGTGTTACAGAGCCCCTAAGCCTGACCAAGAAGGCAGGTGAGTCAGGGTTCGAAGAAGGCAGGTCCAGAAAGTGGGTCTTAAGGAGGCTCACAGCACACAGCGGTGACCCATCGACCGCAGCCACCGGGATTTGATGAACACGCTGACCGTATTGGATGGTCTTGGAGCTGGATACTGTGACCAACATCCCCCAAGGGGTGAACTTGACAGCGCTGCGACGGAGGCAATGTGTGCCTGGGTTTGCCGTAGAGCCTTGCACAAGGTTGCTTTTCCTAAGTAGGGTCCTGAAGCTCACAGCTACACAGGCCCACATGGCTCTGTCATTGATATCATGAATATTTACAAAGCCAAACATGGCTAACAATTGGGACACCGAAAGGGTTACCCGAATAGGGGTTGGATCGCCAAGGATCCTCCTCAGCCCCGACATGGTACTCCGGAATATAAAGTTTCCACGAATTGATGAAACATCATAACCATAGTGCGAATTGAGACTCAGGACCGCACTCACATAGTTATCAATAGTGGCGTATTTCACGTCAGCTGACAAGTACACAATGTACCGACACATAACGCGCTGGGTAGTGGGGAGAACAGGTGAGTCGGTCTTCGCGCAGAAATTAATGTATCTTTTCCACTGACTACACTTAGTCTTCCATGTCGCGACACTCCACGCGTGCGCTCTGATCTCTGCCGCCCGGGCGTCGAGCTCTACCCCGAGGCTGTTCCCCGCTGCAACAGATGAAAAGTGGTAGGTTATGTGGGGGTAACAGCACTCGAGATAGAGCATCAGCGACGACGTTGAGTTTGCCCGCAATGTGAACTGCTGTCAGCTGACAATTGTAGAGTACAGAAAGCCAAAAAAGTTGTCTTAGGAAGGTCATAGCGTGCTTATTAGCGCTTTTTCCTTTATTAAGCGCACTGACCACATGGGTATTGTCAGAAAAGCAGATGACCTTCCTATCTCTCCAGGAGGGACCCCATCTCTGTATGGCCATTAGGATGGGAAACAGCTCCTGGACATTAATGTTATCAGGCACAAATACATCAGGACAGGGGAGGCAATGATTATGATAATCGATGTTCATGGATAGGTCACAGTACCACCCCGCGCACAGCCAATCTGTACCGTAGTGTACACCGTACCCCACACCCGACGCGTCCATGTAGAGGTCCGCGCACGCCTGGGGGGTCGCTGCAATGATATTCGCACTACCGTTAAACCATGAGGCGAACCGCTGCCACCAGTCTAGATCTTCGAAGAAGGCTGTGGATAGGGTGATGTACCTTTTACCCCCTGTGAATGCTGACAACATAGCTATAATTCTGTGGGAGAAAGTTCTGCCCCCCCTGACCAGGGTTGAGCAGTGGGCTAAAACCCCACACAGGCGACGAAGCTGCTTCCTTGTCGCCCTACGGCGACCAGCAAAGAAGAGCAGCTCGGTGTGAAGTTTGGCTAGCTTGTCCCTAGGCAGGCGTAGTTCCATAGTTAAAGAGTCTATCTCTACGCCTAGATACACCTGGATCTGTGAGGGTGACAACACTTTCTTATAGGCGATGTAGAAACCTAGTGACCTCAGGGTGCTGTGGAGGAATAGCTGACCGGCCTGGCATTCAGAGAACGACCGGCCGAGGACTAATAGGTCATCTAAATAGTTGAAGCATGTGTATCCATGCGAGCGCATGTAGCGTGTGATGCTGTCCGTAATCCGATTGAACAGGAAAGCGGCCATTCTGGTACCAAAGGACAGGAAGTTGTCCACCAAGAAAGTAGGCTTGCCGTGCACTTCCCATTCAAGGCCCTGGTACTCACGATCACTAGGCCTTATCATTATTGAGCGATACGCGCTAGAGACATCCGAGACCGACATGTACATACCGGGCTCTAGAACCTTAACTACATCGTCAATGCTGGAGTAGCTAAAGTGATGAAAGGTCTCCTGCATGAAAGAGTTTATAGAGCGGCCTTCGGGTCTACTTGCATCCGTAATGGGTCGGAACCCCCCTCCCTTCTTGTCGACCGCTCCCATGGCGTGTATACAGGTAGGGGGGTCCGAGACTACCGACAGCTTGCCCGCCGCTAATTCCTCCTCAATTAAATTGTCTATAAAGTCCAGCGCGTCTGACTTAACATAATTCTTGGTAGAATAGGGGTCAATTGGGGAATCAGGGTCAACCAATTTAAAGCCGTGTAGCATACCATCAAGCAGAAAATGGCTGTCGAAGTCCCAAGTGTCCACCCCGTACATGTTTGTAGGTCCACCGCTTAACATTGACCTCCACCCAGCCGGCTTCATCTGAGATCTCACACCCTCTAGTATATGGTCACAATCATTGTCCCAGAGGGGGGCATAATGGGAATAGCCTGCTATCAGATCCTCTAATGAGCCGGTGCAGGTCATGTTGGGCACCTTACAAACAACATTTGGTGAATACGATGATGGAGTACGCATGGGGGCTGGATCCCATCAGGTTGGCCGCTGACCAAACTGAGGAGGAGGGAATGATGGACCCTGGCCTACATGGCTAGTGTTCTGCTGGCCTTGGCTCACACACCCACTCTTGGCCTTGTGGTTTCCCCTGCATACAGCACACACATGAGACCTGTTGCAGGGGTTGAAGCCGCAGTGGGTGAAGTTGAAGGAAGCACATATATCCTCCGGGCACCGGGGGTGACTAACTCCCCCCTTTTTCTTGGTGTTGCCACTGTTCTTGTTGGAACCCCCTTTCATTCTGGCAATCTCTGCCCTAAGCTCTGCTACAATTGTGAGATTTTCAGCCCCTAGGTGAGTGTACACACCCTCATGGTCTGCCGCAGAGAAGGTTTCTACTTCCCCTGACAGAACCTTGGAGGTGAGGTCATGTTCATACCTGGCCAAGGCTGGGGCAGTGAATGAATTGGATAGGCCCTTCATGGCTACAAACCTCATATGGTCCCCATAGTCTTTAGCAGACCACTGAGGCAGATTGGCAAACATCAACTTCTTTTGGACACATGTCATACCAAACAGTAATTCCCTGTATGTCATGTCAGAGTACACCTTGTCAGTGGGTATGTGATAGTCAGGTCTGAGCCAGTGACTAGACCTCTTCCTCCTAGTCACCTCCCCAATCCTACACAGAGTAGAAAGCAAATCACCTTCACCTGAACCTTGGTTGTTCCTGGTGTCCATGAAGTTGGAGAAGTTGCCAGACAGACCCATGTGAGCAGGGGTGAGTCCTGCCTTAAACAGGCCGGCCTGTAGAGTGGTAGAAGCATCTCTGGATTGCTGCTGTTGCTGAGTAGGCCCTGTGTAAAGGGACCCATCTCTGTAAAACAGCTGAGGGGAAGGCTGAGACTGCAGTGTGGGCTGTGTGTGTACACTGGCACCCACCTGCTGGCTGCCTCCTGCCATCCTCCCGGCCGCTGCCGCCATCTGCGCGGGTATACGATCCCCCCCCTGTGTATAGTCCATGTGCTGGGGGGTACCAAAGCTTCCTACATGCTGAGAATTTAGCAGAAAACTCTGTAATTCATCTCCAGACAGACCGTCCGCGGTGTTTACATGCGCTTGGAGGCCATCTTGGATTGCTGCTGTGTCCCCGCGGGCTGTCTGATCCGCATAGGTAGCGCCTGTTCCGCCGAGTACCAGCGGAGAGGGGCGCAGTCCGCTGCTGGCTGCGTTCGCGGACACCACATTCCTCGATGCCCCTGCACGCGGATCACTGCTGCCGACTGCGGCCCACCCAGCCTTTCCGAATGCGTCCGCGAGGCGGACGCTGCTGCCGTCCGCATTCGCTGATACACCCGGGGCCGCTGTGTAGGCGGATTGAGAGGCTGTATGGGCGGTGGGAGGGGATGTTTGGGCGCTTCCGAATGCGGACATACCTTGTTGACGTTGAGCAATGGCCGACTGCTGGGAGGCATAGATCGATCGCATCGAGTGTCTGTATTCCTCCTCCAGGGCCGCATTGTCAAGCTCTATTTCCGCTAACCTCTTGTTTAGGTCGATTAGGTCTCTCTTCCGCCGCAGTAGGTCGTTCCTCTCCCTGGCTGCCGCGATCCTGTCTTCCAGGACCTCTTCAGGCTCTCTCTGGTCAGGAGGGGTGGGTGATAGGCTGGACTGTTGTTGTCGGTCACCCCCTCCCCCTACCTCACCACCATGGCCACCGGTGACCATGGCCTGGCCTGAGGTGTCTCCAGGTAAAGTGTCCTGTGCCTCCTCCTGTGTACTAGCCTTATGCTCAGGAGCGGGTTGACCACATCCAGGACAGTTCTTGCAATTCCCATGGAAACCATGGCCACAGTTCTGGCATTGAACCATGATTAAAATGCAAACACAAAAAAAACTGAGTCTGTCCTGGCACCCAGGTGGGTGGACATGAGGCACTGGCTGGGGTGAGCGGCCAGGTGGCCCAGGTAGGTGGTGAGAGTGGTGCCACCTGGCGAGTTCTTCCGTCAATACCCCAGCCAATCCTGTATAACATATATTGGATGGATCCACTTTAATTTATGCCGGTTTTTAAATTAATAATGAAATTTATTTTCTGTAAAGAAAAGTAGAACAGAATTAATTTTGTAACACTTTTTCACGCCATTAAATTATCGCTTTCTGTAACGGCCCCCCGGGTGGTACCGTGTTTGCATCACACGGAAGGTTTAGTCGCAGGGGGTACTTCGGACTGACGTGCTTCCTCAGCCTTACCTGCCTTACATGCCGAGCCTCCACACAAACCCTGCTTCCTTTTCTTTTTGGTTACATGGATTGCTGCACACATGCTTACCCCCACACCAGCAGCAACACTCACAAGGCCACCTATCATGCCCCCCGTATTGACACCAGCTTTGACGCTGCCAACACCACATTCATTGTTTACCTTGGGAACCAGCCTCGCGAGTCCCATCACCCCTTCTACTTGGACTGCGCTACTTGAGCCGTAGTTATCCTTGGTGTAGGAGAGCCTCACTGTGGCTCCACATGCCGTGTGGTTTGCCGCTTTGTAATCCTTCCTCTCTCTTCCCGCCTCGTAACCAAACAGCTTTGTGGTCACGGCTCCGTTAGACGTCTCGTACAGGCTCAGCCTCGATGTCACGTCACCATTCAGAGTTAGGAGCTGTATCTGGATGAAGTAGTCGGTTTCAGCCATGTTTGACTCCATGTAGAACACCCAGCATTCTTCAGAGGTCTGAATAGATGACGGGTAGTTCAGAGAGGTCCAGACAAAGTCCACGTCAGCTGAAGTCAGAGCGATCGGCGTACAACCCGTGAATCCAGACGTAATCTCTGCCGATTTACTTCCCGATGAAGGAATAACAACGGGGCTGAAGAGGATCTAATGAAGGAAAGAAATGGTATATGCTAAAAGTGCTTCACAGGTTGAATTTAACCCCTCCATTCTTTTTTCATTCTTTAATTTTTTTTGTTTCTTCTGAGGTATTCATTTTCTGCAGACTGTATTTGATGTACCTATAGCGCCCTAGGCAAAATCGTTTTCATGACATTTTGGGTCTAGTTGAAAGTTCAATTGTCTCCAAAATCTGGAAAATTGTGTCCCGCGAGTAATGCACTGGGGCTGCATTGGTGCATCAAGCTAGTCCCTCGGGAGTATGCCAAGCCTAGGGATGTCATCGATACTCACTATATCGACATATCGTTATTGCTGGAATGATGATATAAATCGAATTGATATTTCTGTTATATCAAAATATTTGACCAGCTGAATATCAGCTTTCTAACAGTATAGGAATTTCTAAAATATTCCTATTAGAGGCGAAGCTATGGTATTTTAAGCAATATGGCAGGAAAATTGGCTTGCAATCGCGACATTCCAGATCTAATCTGAGAAAGATATCAAATATCGACATAATATCGAAATATCGAGACCAAAAATCGTGATAATTGCAACCGGAAAAAAGTGGATGTCAATGACATCCCTGGCTGTAATTTGAATTATTTAAAAAAAATTAATTTAATTTAATTTCTCGAGGATAACCATGGCGTCAGCATGGTGCTATGCGTGTGGAGGACTCCTATTGTGCCCGATCCAAAGGCCACACAGGAGGAGGTAGCCGCGGCGGTTCAAAAAGAGTTGGATACGAGTTTGGCTGAAGTACACCCGAGAGAGAAGTTCGCCACCCAGCAGGAGTATGCTGACTATCTGGAGGAGGTTGATCGGGAGCAGCAACATCAGGACGAGATTCAGGCCCTGGAGGAGCATATTGCTAATAGGATTCGTGCACGATTTGAAAAAAAGGCGGGAAAGATGGCGTCCCTGACAAGCAGGAGGCACCTAACAAGCAACCGGAGAAGCAACCCGACAAGCCTGCGCGTTCCCGAGAGGTTTCTCCCGAGAGGCACCCTCGTACCAGCACACATATCTTCGACCCGAGGAATTTTGAAGGTAGAGACACTTCTGCTGATAGGTTAACTAAAAGCAGGCGCCGGTTTGACTTGAAACGTTTAACTCTTGGTAGGGAACCTAAGTCACTCTCACATGCCGAACTGATGTATGTATCTTTGCAATGGGCGGCTTTGGGTATTGATGAGAATACCTTTTCTGATCTAGATGACATGAAGGGTTATTTGAAACATTTAGGTTTCCTTTCTTTCAAGGCATCAAGCAAATTGTATGACGAGCATGTGTTTGCAGAATATGATGCAGCTTTGCATCAAGAATGTATATATGGTAGTGATATAGGGGAGTTCTCATTTGGCAATGACCAACTCACCCGGGGGGGCCACTCCCTCAGATTTGGATACCATGTGTGAACACGATTCCAAGGGAAAGGGTCCGTTTTTGGGTCCTAGGCACGGGCCCGCGAGGGTCCTTGATAAGGGGTGCTTTTTAAGCTAACTTTTGAGAGAAAGGGGTACTTTTTTAGAGCTTTAAAGGGTAATTTTTACTTTATTTTCCTATAATATTTCTTAGTCACCTTTGAGGGTCACCCGTAATTAGGGTATATTTTTCAGGGTCATCTGTGATTTAGGTCTGTTTTCTTGCTAATTTTCTCTTGAAAAGGGTATGATTTTTGAAAATCTCGCCCCTTGGCAAGGGTACCAGATTTGAGGTGATGTTCACACATAGTGACTATAGAAAAGACAGGGAGTGGCCCCCCCGGGCCAACTCAATACCAGACATTTCGGTACTGAGGGGCTCAAGAAAGTAAGGGATGATTCTAGGCGTGGTGGTAGAGGAGGGACATCTAAATCAGGTGTCCACTCTCAAGGTGGTAACAAGTCCAGTAGTCGTTCCTCAGTCAACCAGCAAGCTCTCAAAATTGGGGAGGATGGACATGTTATGGCATGTGACCGCTACAACAAATTTGGCTGTGATTCAAAGAACTGCGCCTTCTCTCACATATGTAACAAGTGTACAGACCCAACACATAAGGGTTCTAGCTGTCCAAATGTAAAAGTGTATAAAGCGTAGGCTGAGTCACCACCCGTGCCCTCTCCTATTGATGTGGGGGGGGGGGGGGGGTTACATATAGTTAAAAGTGTGATACACTACCGGCCGCTGCTAATAAGGTAGACATGGGTGGGTGCTTAGGCACTAATTACATTGACCCACTGTTCACGTATGAGGTGAATATGGGGGTTAAAAGTCAGCTGATTGAAACATATTGTAATAGCTGTGTAGGTGAGATTATACATATACATAAGCAGGGTTGGCCGCAGCCAGACCAATTTGTGAAGTTTCATTTTTATCATCAAGAATCTATAGGCGACAGAACTGAATCATTCTATGTAACAAATGCATGTTTTCTGGGTTCTTGTGATTGTAAATATGTCTTTGACGGCCTGACAGTGTCGATGAAACCTTGTCGTGTTTTTACTGAATGCTTCATGTGGGGTGCTGTAGATGAGAATTGGTGGTACATACTGGAGGGGGCGGTGTTTGGTTTTAGGGTGGTAAACCCTGATTGCCCTTGTACGTATGAAAATGAAAATTATGCCTCTATATTGGAGGAACACTAATAAATTCTTAACTACGAAAATTTGAATTTTGACTGTAAAAAACATAAAGTATTAGCCCACGAGTAAAAGAAAAAAGAAGAAAATAAGCTTCCCTCGTCAAATTTCTCAGTCCTTGGTGATGAGAAACCACTTTTTTTTTGAGTGGCCAAATATGTGACTTACCCTGTAGCCATGCCCTCCGCTCTGGGTGTTGTCAGCCTGGTAGCGTGCACTGAAGCCTGCCGAGGAGGCCATGAGGCCGGCGTACCAGGGGGTGGAGCAGTAGGTGGTGCTGTTTGACTGGCCACTGAGGGTGGTGTAAGAGACCTGTAAAGGTGTAACCGAGGTTAGCGCATGCTACCATTCTCTGAGTCGGCGACAGATAAAATTTCTTTTCCCCCAAACAGGTACCGTAAATTCTCGCGTATAAGCCGCGGCTAGTACGAGAGTCAGATCGCCAGTGCGGCTTATAGGATTTGCACAGAGTCAGGGTGCGGCTTATACGCGAGTTTTAGCTACTATGATACAGTACTGAATGTCACCATAGTCAGATCGCTGGTGCGGCTTATAGGATCGGCCTAAAGTCGGGGTGCGGCTTATACGAGAGTTAGGCTTATACGCGAGAATTTACGGTATGTCAAATAATAGGAAAACATGTAATGGGAGAACATGTGCAAACAACATAGCAGTGTTGTCTGGACAATGTGAGGTGCAATACCATCTTTAACACCAGGGGTTTTGTTTATCGTGTACACACAAAAATTTACCCCCCTTCTTTTTGAGAGTATAGATATTTTTCTGCCTTAAAATGATGGTAAAATACGGGATTTTTCAAAGAAAACAGGTGTTTGTGTTTGGTATTTGAAAGATTTTCCCTGACAATATATCATTTTCCCTGACATTTCCCTGACGGCGGCAACCCTGGACCATACTACAATACCTCCATAGTGTCCTGGCAATTAGGGGTATTGCCATTCTCCACACGATCCAGATCTATCCTCATCTGTGCGCGTATGGCGAGTGACTCTCCAGTAGCCAGGGGGATGGTACTGAGACTTGCAGGGCTGTATTTGACTCCATAACAGATGTCCTGGTTGGTGTCATACTGCCCAGACTGGGGGTTGTATCCCGGAGGAGACTCGACTTGGATGGCCTCGGCGCGCTTGGCGGAGGTGAAGGCTATATCTTGGTACCCCTGGAAAAAGTGAGATAATTTTTTGATTATTTCAGTAATATCACCACAAAAAAATAAAGCTGTGTTTTACCATATCGATACAAGTTGAGACTCTATGACCAGCACACCTCTATGATGAGCACACCTCTATGACAGGCACACCTCTATGACTGGCACACCTCTATGACCGGCGTACCTCTATGACAGGCACACCTCTATGACCAGCACACCTCTATGACCAGCACACCTCTATGACAGGCACACCTCTATGACCAACACATCTACATGACTGGCACACCTCTATGACGGTACTTTTTGACTAAATAATTTCATGCTAATATACTTTCTTTTAAAAAATAGATTTCTGTTCAGGTAATATTTAGACCCCCAAAAATAGGGTGGGTATGTCAATTTTTTTCAAAACCATTTTTCTTATGATGAGACACCATTGTTCTCAGCAAAAAAAGTTTTTTTTTGTAATAGCATTTTTTTTAGCGAAAAAACACTCCTCTCCTGCTTGGGGCTCGATGCATAACTCCCTCGGTTGAGGATGAGAAAATGTCAACTTCTGAGGGCAAAAAATGTACCCAGTTTTATAGCAAAATCACAAGATCACTAAATCACAAAAATGAATTTGGGTAGGGCCAGAAAAATAGGGTCAGTCAGGATGCTTGAACACAACTTTTTCTTTTGGCCTTTGATAAGGGAGTGATAATTTTTTAACAACAGGGGGGGGGGGTGTGTTTCCGCGCTGAGCACGCGAAATCTTTTACACCTCCCCGTCAAGGGGTCAACATTTTTTTACCCCCCCCCCTTAGGCCCTTTGAAGCATAGTAACGCGAGAGTGGTCCAAAATGTTTTTGCCCCCCCCCCGGTCAAGGGATCCAAATTTTTTTGCCCCCCCAACCCACCACCACCCCCCCCCCCTGTTGTTAAAAAATGATCACTCCCTAACACCTACCTGGGAGGTACTGTTGCAGACCACTGCACAGGTCGGCCCAACACATGTAGTTAGTAGTAGGAGGGCCAGCCGGACAATAAGGCGTGTCTCTGTGCTGTCCATCTTGACTGCTGGCAACCTGCAAGATTGTAACATTCATCTTAATTTTTCATGGCATACAAGAAAGGTGTTTATTTCTTAGTTACAGGGGGGGGGGGAAGTGGTGGGTTTAGGGGGGGCATAAAAAATTCCGACCCCTCCTGATGGGGGGGGGGGGAAATCTCACCACCCCCCCTGTAATTAATAAATGAACACTCTCTTAAACCACAAATGTTATATTTTGCTGCACTTTTGAATCACCCCTGCTCGCATTTCACTACCTTGGCGTGGCATGGAAAATTGTAGAATACACTTAATTTAGGCCCCTCACTACCGTGATTTAGATAATTTGAATCGAAAAAGGTAAAAGATAAACACAATTATTGCATTTGCCTTGCTCGTGCAATAAACATGCCAACAGACTTAAACTCGTAAACCTTTTGACTATTTATTTGTCGGAAATCGGATGATATATCGTAAAATATTGTGTATAGGGTAAAGGCACCCTGAGTCAGTCGGACGCCATTGGCTTAAAATTACTAATTCTTACCATAAAACCTCTCAGATAAGTCTACCTCCCTTATAAGCCCACCCACCACTTTGATACAATGCTATAAGCTGAATTTGGAGTATTTTAAACAGAATTAAACTATGATTACTGGATAAAAAACCTCCCTTATACGCTGACCCCCTCTCTGAGACAATGCCATAAGCCGAATAAGGCCTAAAATAACAATAAAAGAAGGTCAGCTTATGAGGTATAGTTAGAATAAACAATGCACCTATACTCAAAGAACTAGGTTTGATACCTCTATATATGGTAGTTGTAGGTTGGATACCTCTATTTTTTTTTATTTTTTTTTTTATTATAATCTTCATTGCATTATACCGTGGTCTTCCAGATTACATTTTGCGTACCGACACTTTAGGATTCAGTTGTAACCTTAAGATATGTGAGGGATATCTTCTTATAGAGGGGTCTTAGGTTACAGGGTAGAGATTTTTAATTGGTGAGTTGTAACTAGCTATACAATATATGCCGGCAACCTTTTGCTGTTATGAACAGACTGTCAAAGACTTAACTAGATGAATGTACATTATGGGATGAGAAAAGTAAATAGATTTGAGAATATATTAAGATTAAAATGAAATACTCTATGCTAGTTTTAGACTTTGGAATTAATGCCGCGTATAATTATATTGTGCCGATGTGGGCTATTGCCTATATTATGACATCACCTTTCAGTATCGCCTTTCGTAAACCTTTAAGGTTTGTACCATACCAATTCTTTATTTTGGCTTTGAATTGGTATTTTGTGTCAGCTTCTTGGATGTGAGAGGGAAGGGAGTTCCAGAGTTTACCCCCTGTGTAAGCAGGGCCTTTCTTATAGAAAGAGTATTTGGGGCGTTTAAGTTTGAAATTCTTTTTATGATCAGCTCTGGTCCTGGCAGACTGGAGTCTGGGAGGGAGCTTTTTTGCTCGCCTGTACATTAGTGTGGATAAAAGTTCCTTTCTTCTTTGGGCTTGGGTTGGGACTTCACACAGTTTATGCAAATTTACAACAGATTCTTGCCATACTTTGACTCGAAGGATTGACCTGAGGAATCTGTTTTGGACTTTCTGTATGTCACTCTTGAGATCCTCGGTACAAGCTTCAATTAAGAAAGAGCAGTAATCGAATTTCGGCAGTACTGCTTGTTTGAAAACCATTATTGCAATGTCAGTGGTCATATTATCTCGAAGGTTTGCAAACTTAAAAGACAAGAAATTAGTGTCCTTAAGACATTTGGACGCATGTTTGTTCATTTTAAGGGGTCTGTCAAGATCCGCACCTAGATAGACAAAGTGCTGTACATTTTCAATGGATCTACCTTTTATAGTGGGGGTGGCATCTGGGCAATCTGGGAATTTGTAATCTGAGCAAAACCAAGAAAACTTTGTCTTGTCTTCATTAATGGTTAGGCCCAGGCCATCACAAGTGGAGACGATTTTGTTAAGATCAGTCTGGAGAGTGGCGAGGGCTGTGTTTGGGTCCTTATCTGTAGAGTAGATGGCAATATCATCAGCATAGAGTTTAAACCCAGTGTTAAGGGGGAGTTTACCAAGGGCATTTATGAAGATAATAAATAGGGTGGGGCCAAGAACCGAGCCCTGAGGGACACCAAAGGTTACATTTCTGGGGTTAGATTTCTTGCCATCAACAACTGTGACTTGTTTTCTGTTACATAGATACGCCTGGAGCCAAGCCAGGACTTGGGGGTTTAGACCTGCATTTTTAAGTTGATTAAGGAGAATGGAGTGGGAGACACAATCAAATGCCTTCCGCACATCGACAAAACAGGTTGCTGCAACTTTACCCTGGTTGCGAGCCAAGAACATATCTTCAACAAAGTCAAATATAGCACCCGCTGTGCTTCTTTCTTCACGAAAACCATGCTGGGCATCACAAAGATAATTTTGGGTTTTAAGGAATTCCGTAAGATGAGATAAGATGAGTTTTTCCATTACTTTACTGGGGGAGGGAAGAATTGATATAGGTCTCCAATTAGAGGCATTCTTTAAATTTCCTGTTTTTGGTATGGGGGTAACATTAGCATTGGCCCACTTTTCAGGAAAAGCAGAGGTGGATACAGAGTGATTAAAAATGTGAGTAACTTCGTTAATATTGCACAGCATGGCATCTTTAGCACATTTAGTGCTAATATGTTCCAAACCAGAGGGTTTAGTAGTGTTTATGTCACTAACACATGTCTCTACAAGGGTTTTGGAAAAGACCGGGCATTCACCATCAGTTTGAATATAATCATTATCAGGGGGGGTGTATGTGGGTTCCAAGCAACCATTCTCTTGGAAAAGTTTAGCACCAATCTCACTGAAGAAATCATTGAAAAAATTTGGAACATCTTCAATGTTCTCACCTGTGACAGGGTCTTCAAGAACTGGGATAATATTTTGTTTGGGGGTCTTAAAGAAACTGTTGACTGACGCCCAGAATTTCCTGGGGTCCATTTTTGCTGCTATTAATTTTCTTTTGATAAAGAGAGCTCTAGCTTTGTTTATTTCTTTAGTGATGGTGACACGGAGCTGTTTAGCTTTGCGGAGGTCAGACTCTTTTCCAGATATCCTGTATCTAATCATGCAGTGATCCCTTTCATGAATGACTTTTAGGATCTTAGGGTCCATCCATTGATTTTTATAATCCTTAATAATACGTTCCTTGATGGGGCAGTAAATGTCAAGAAATGAGGTTAGCTCGGATTCAAAAAGATCCCATTTGTTTCCAGTAGATAACGTCTCGTCATATAGTGCATCCCAGTTTACTTGAGAGAAATGTTCTTGGAGTTTTTCTTTGGTGTAATTAAGGTAGGATCTAGAGGTGACCTTAGAGGTGAAGTGTACATTCCTTACTTTTTTACGAATAACATGAATGGGTAGGTGGTCACTAATGAAATGCGGGAGAACAGATTTTTCCATAACATATTTACAATCAGTGAGGAAGTTGTCTATACAAGTCCCCTTCTTTTTTCTTTTATTTTTTGTAGTTTTCGGGCGGGTAATTTCATTTATGAGCCATTTCAAATGATGGTCGCGACAGAAGGTCTTAAGTGAAGTTGTACTGGGGTGGTCAGGGTTAAGTATATTGACATTGAAGTCCCCCATAATCCAATTTTCCATTTCAGCATGGACTAAGGATTTTAAATGTGCTAGAAAGTTTGAGAGATTACCTTTGGGGGGTCTATACACCGTGACGATTTGCATGCGTCTGTTTTTAGGAATTTCTATTGAAACCGTGAGACATTCAATGTCTTTTGTGACAAAGGTTTTATCCTGAATTAATCTAGTGTAGGGGAAAATCTTCTGATTTATATAGCACATCACACCACCAGCCTTCCTTTCAGGCCTATCAATACGGTAGTGGGACTTTCCTGTCCAATTTATCAGGGCAGCGTCATGCTTTTCATGAAGCCATGTCTCAGAAAGAGAGATAAAATCATAGTCATTGAGTGTTCTTTGAACTTCTACTCTTTTCTTAAATAAACTGCGGCAGTTAAGGTGGCACATGGAGAATCCTTTAAACTTTTTATGTGTGTAACTACCCATTATAGTATAAATATATTGAGTACAAGTATATGTATGTGTTCTTGGGGGGCAGAAGCCCATAAATATTGAAAAAGCAACCTATAAGCATAAAGATGAGTGATGACTGTGAGGCAGTGTAGTGTTTCTGCACCCAAGTCTGATACCTGATCACAAGGACACCCATCAGAGAAGGGTGTCGGGTCTGCTAAGGTATAACCTTCATTGAGAGGGTTGCTAGGTTAGAAAATATATGCTTATTTCTAAAAAACACCAAAAAAGGGGGGGGGGGAGGGGGGGGGAATTCTATGGGACCTTAAAAAACAAGGGCGCGTGTGAGAACCCAGTTGTAAGATGAAATGGTTGGAGAAGGGGAGAGGGGGAAAAAAAGGGGGGGGGGGATGGGGGGGGGGGGGTTGGGGGGGGGGGAGAAATACTAAATCAACACATCAGGTATTGACTTGAACATGTATTCTGATGAAATGTAGTACAACAACGGGAATACAAGCAGTAATACAACAAAGTGTAACTACCGGTAACTGTGTAATGTGATATACAAAATAGAATGACCTTACAGTTAGTAGCAGGAATCTGCTCCTAATTGGTTACATAACAAAGTTCATAAGTGTATGGCTATTAGCCAGAATATGAGATATCATCATTATTATTTGGCAAAGCCAGCAAAAATGTATGCATTGGCATAAAAGCCATATTTTTGGGAACAGTTAATAGTAACACAAGTAGCATTAAAACTACACGAAAAGATGCCCAGGTATTGAAATACACCGGGTATATGACGATGAACAGGTGAGCATAAAAGCTGACCCAATTAACTTGAACATGGGTTAAACCATCAAACTTGGGTGTCTTTCAAGCGTAAAAAACTTGTATGTGGACGGAGTTTTAGGCATAAAAACCTAGTTTCCCAAAAGCCTCAAACTTCAGTAGGCAGCGTCTGTCTTGAGAACTTTTTGCCAGTTTTCGGTGAGAGGGTGGGATAGATTAACATTGAGTGGGTGATTAAAACAGTCATTTTATGGAGACGCACTTAAGTCAGACAAAGCTGAAAAAATAGTGCAGTTTGAAAACAAATCTTAATGACTCAAAGGTCATAAAAAATATTTGTGAAGAAAACCATCACTGAGGTGAAGGGAAACTTCGAGGGGTTTTCTCCTCATTATATATGAGCACTTTGAAATTCTCCAAGTTTTTGAGCTTGAGTTTCAGCTCATCATCTAGTGAGAACTTGCTGGCTGAGACGGTTCTGACCTCGGAGTTTGAGGAAAATGCAGTGTACACTTCCAGGGGGGGCTTCTCAGGAGAGAAATCCATTTGATTGTGGACTTCAATTTCTATCTCGACATCAGATTCAACATCAGATACAATGTCATGGCCGCCTGATTTTAAACTTTTATCTGACAGGAAAACTGTTCTGACATCCCCGGTGTGAATTGATGAGGCAGGGAGTGGGGTCAGACTGGGCCGGGGTGACTTCTGGGAGTCAGGCTCCGACTGGTCAGAAAGCCTGGTTTTAGCACTAGTTGAAGAACTACTGGTCTTTTCAGAATTTGGGAGAGAGTTTGAACCTGATTCTTGTGATGCAGTGTCATGGTCACTTGAGTCTGAGGTGGTCTGTGCTTCAGTGGAAGGGGAAGTAGTGCTGTCATGGGACGAAGAGGAATCTGAGGATTGGGCAACTTTTCTTCTCTTCCCTTCATGTGAAGTTAGATCATTCCTTTCCAGGGAGGATTTCACTGCCTCAGCTATTCTGCCGGCTACAATGTCAAGCACTGAGGACGGGGGGTCAATGCCATTTTTCAGGATGGAGAGGTCATGTTTTCCGTCTTTTAGAAGGACATTCCAGACACGTGGTGTATCCGTGTTGTTCAATTGGGCGTCCTGTATTATTGACTGATTAATAAGGGGCAGATTTCTCTCAAATCTATCCTGGTCTCCATGCTTCAGACGTCTCAGGTGTACTAGGTTTATGTCTACAGGGTACAAAGTAGGGACAATGACAAGAGGTGTCGGCTTGTCTTTTCCTTGGGAATTTTCTATCTCATGTCTAATTTTCCTTTAAAGTTTCAGAAGGTCCCCAAAGACCAAATTTTTGATATGCTTGGGTGATTGCCTGAAGAGGATATGCCCATTTTTTCCCCTGATTAAGTCATATATACCTGAGACCACAATTATTACATCATACCAATCCTGACGAAGCTCCTTTAGGAGAGTGGGAACCATCTCTAAAGTAGTTGCCTCCTTTATTGTGACGACATGTATTTCACATGGCAGTAGATCCTGGAGGGGGGAATAAAGACCCCTAGCCCTAGAGTCACCAATCAGCAACACATTAATGTCCCTGAGCCTCTTCATGATTAATATGAGTGTTGAGAGTGATGGAATTTGTTGTAGGGCTTGGTTTTCTTATTCTGCTTTCTGTTCCTGGTGCCAGAGTAAGAGGGCCAGTTGAGGTTGATGTTTTGATGATGGGGCCTGGAAACAGGTAGGCTGGGGTACGACTCTTCTGAGTGGGTGTCAAGTGAGTCCTCTTCAGGCCAGTAACTTCTGATACTCCTTTGTTTATGTGGCGGGGGTGGCATGAGATGTCCAGGTGTCGGCCTCAGCCGTGTGACCTCCTGTTGAGGTTGGGGGAGCTGAGATGCAAACCTAGGCCTAACAGATGGAGACCTAAGTGGGGCTGAAAGAGTAGGCGTGTCAGTGGAGTGATGTTGAGTAGCCTCAGGGATCCGGGGTTGAACACAAGAGCTGCTTGTTGAGGTTTGGATGTTGACAAAGTGGTCAGGCCGGTGTAGAGCTATGGCTGGGAGTACCTTCAGTGACCTCTGTCTGTCTGCAAGTTGCTCCTTCAGAGATTGGGATTTCAGCATTAGGTGTGACCGGATTTCAAACCTCACCGTCATGAGCAGAGAGCCATGCAGGTTACCACCTGGAAATGAGACAGCATAGTTATCATACCGAGCATCATCAACTAACCAGCCACCACCCCACGTCCTGTCTAGAGTGCCCTCAACTAGTGCCACAGGATAGGAGAGTGCCAGAATCATAGCATGTTTAGGATAGGCCCGGAATCTGAGATGCATGAGTCTGAGCATGAGTTCAGGCCTGTATTCCTCCCATCCCCTACGGTCTTGTACGTAGATTTCCTTCCCAAGTCGTTTGATTTCTCTAACATTTGTTTCCATCATTATTTGGTATTCAGATGAAGCATCACCAGCGAATCTGGCTTTGTGGAACATATATGCTTGTTCTATGTTGAGAAAATGATGTTCCTCGCCATTACTCAATTGTTCAGTAAACAAGTTGTCATGAAAATTGCTAAAAAGCGCCTTCTCTCCTGCATAAACAAGGCCAACAGCGGTGAATTTCTCATATGTTCTGTCCTCGGGCCGTGCTGCATTAGATAGATGATTGTTTTGTACAGGGAAGGGTTCATAATACCTGTTTTCCTCGTAGAAATCACCGACTTGTTGGGACTCTCCGTCAGCGTGTCCTTCAGCGGCGCATGCGGTGGGCGATAATTGAGTAACTTGGCGCTCAGAGGTTGAGGCGGCCGCGTTCGATGAATGACGCATGGTGACTAACTCACAGCTTTGCACAAATTCATTTGAACGAGCATTGAGTGGGGCGGAGTGAGCTAAGACAGGATCATTATAACGAGCCTGAGTTTGGTGGTGCTGCAGAGTGGGATTCCTTGAAACTTGCTCATCAGAGGGGTGTCTCTTGTCCGCCTGTGTGGCAGGTGGGGTGGGAACTGAAATTGACATGAGAGGAGGGGGCGTGGGGCGGAGAATATTTCTCTGCCTGAATTGATATTTGTCTGGATCAATATCAAACCAGTCAGCTGGCTCAGTGTCATCTGACCTCTCACTTGTGATGACCTCAATTTTCTTATATGTGGGCTTCTTCCCACCATTAAGAAGATTTAAAGGTACATTGACTTGCACTGTAGGTTTAGGAGGGGGGAGACCAGGGTCTCCGTCAGGTCCAATGATATGGTGGATTGTTGGTAGAGCAGGAGGTGGGGGGCCACCTGGTTGAGGAGCTGGAGGAGGTGGTACCTGTGGTGTAGGGCCATTCTGCACAGTTCTGAGGTAGGGGGGCAAGAAATCAGATGGGATTTTCTGTAGCTCATGGAGACTGTATACTAGACCATTTAATTTGATTTTGTTGTCAGAGTATGGCGCCTCCACCCCTCTTTCCCCATTGTAGATAGATATGTTCCTCATCTGCGTCTTGAGATTGCGTGTCTCTTTGGATTCTTCTGGCTCTATTTTGATCTATATATGGTAGTTGTAGGTTGGATACCTCTGTATATGGTAGTTGTAGGCTGGATACCTCTGTATATTATGGTAGTTGTAGGCTGGATACCTCTATATATGGTAGTTGTAGGTTGGATACCTCTATATATGGTAGTTGTAGGCTGGATACCTCTATATATGGTAGTTGTAGGCTGGATAGCTCTGCGTATGGTAGCTGCTGGGACTGAACTGAATGAGGACCTAATCTCTCAGTTATATATACCAGGGAGGGTCTCTAGCTCCATGTATATATACTCCCTGGATACCCTCATGGCCATGTAGTGTTTACAACCTTCTCTTACTCAGGGAAATCCCCACATCTGGGTGTGCATGGCATGCAATGACGTCATGCCTGCAAGCAGCCAATCCTGGTTACATTGACGTCACAGGGATTTGTAACCACTGCCTACTATAAGGCCAAAAAAGATGCTAGTTTCAGGTCACCCGACCGACCGCATCAAAACAGAGCCGATCCTACGTTTTAGAAGAAATTTCATATTTTTAACCTTTTTTGTTCAATTTTATGGTCTTCCTTGGCTAGTACCTTTATGTAAAAAAGAAATCAAAAAGGTCTGACCTATCGATCCTGGATTTTCTGCCCATGTTACCTGAAACCAACCTCTCTTTTTGGCCTATTAGGGGGAGATGACTCATAGTCATAGCCTTATTGCACCTATCCAGAGCTAAATTTAGCGACAGTCATCGATCACATGCTTTATTTAACATTCTCTATTTAACCCCGGAGTGCCGGTCTTCACTTATAGGTGTGGCTGCTGCAGGGGCAGCAAGCGTTTTGCCTTGAAGAATACAAACCGAACAAATACATCCTTTCATACTGTATTTCTAGAGTATAAGTCCCTGTAACTTCTGCCAGTGTGGGACACATTGCTGCAGGGGTGCCTACATACATACAGCGTTGTGGGGAGCAAGGTAGCACAGATATACACGCACAGGTAGCCATAAGTGTAGTAACCACAGCCACGTACGCTGTGTACCCGACGGTACTATTGTTCCCAAATCCTTCTGAAGGAAGGCTCTGGTAATAGCCACATGCCCTTGAACTTGGGATTTTGCTGGGTTTGGGCAGTCCCTGTGGTTAGCTTGGAACCAGCAAACAGGAAATGGAACCGGAAAGTATGATGGTAAAACTACCATCATACATTCTGGTTCCTGTCCACTGGTTCCAACCTTCCAACACAGATTGCTCAAAACCAGCAAAATTCCAAGTTCAAGGTCATACGGCTGTTACCAGAGCCTTCCTACGGAATGATTTTGGAACGAGAGTAAACCGACTGGACTAGCTGAGACTGTGCTTGGAGCTGGTTCATGAACGTGCTACCTGTTATATACAGGTACTTGTATACAGGTAGCAGTGACGACCTATTTTACACATAGCATCCGGGGGGGGGGGCACTTGGTATATTTTGTATACACAAGTGTGCGGCTGGAAATTTTGCCAAAATGACCAAGGGTCAATTTTCACCAAAATCCCCTACAACTAAATCCCCCCTAAAAAGGGGAAAATTCTGGAGTTATTGCCAAAAGTCATCGCAACAAGTGTCACTTTTGACCGAAATCCCTCTGATAAGCCTCATAAGGCTGACTTGTCGGGGAAAATTACTCAAACCTGGGCATTTTCATTCAGAATTCCCCTCAACAACGGTAACTTTTGACCAAAATCCCCTTTACCAATTCACACAGAAATGCATAGGCGTCGACTAATCTAACACGTGGCTCTGGTAAAAATGGTCAAACAGCTATTGACTCTGCTTATATGAAGTGGGTTCACATTGATTGTACAGAGTCGACTCAAGTTGACACTGATGGGAGAGCCAGGTGGGACAGTCAACTCAAGTTGACTGGCCAGTCAGCAAAGATACGTTGGGCCAACGTTGGACCAACGGTAGTCAATGTTGGAATGACGTCAGATTCTGACGTTGGGCCAACGTTCAATTGTCCGTCCATAAGAACGTCGCCATGACGTCTCAAAGAATTGATGTTGGCCCAACGTTGGCCCAACATTAGGACGTTGGCCCAACGTCAGTTTTTCGACATTGTACCAACGTCTAATGACATTGTTCCAATGTCTAGCCAACCAGATTTAGAGCCTAAAAATGATGCTGTTCCAACATATATTTTCCAACTTTGGCCTAACATGAATGATCTGATGTTGTACCGACATTGACAAATCACTGAGCGTATTTTCACTGTTGGTCCAACATAGATTTGCCAACGTTGTACCAATGTTAGCACTTCAATGTTGGCTCAACGTTGAAATATTGCCCGCGACAGTACCGACCATTGCCAACGTTGGCCCAAAGTATCCTTGCTAGCTGGGCCTTTATATAAGCAGAGTCATTGGCTGTTTCACTGTCTATTTTACCAGAGCCAATTGACTCCTTTACTTTTCTGTGTAAAGGGTAAGGGTTGTAGCAGCCGCACACCTGTGTCTAAAAGTATTTGAGTGCCCCCCCCCCCCCACGGGGTAGCATTATGTGTCCTAGATCTGCATGGTTGAATCCCCCACCATCCCATGGAGCCCCAGGATGGCAGAGAGATCTGGGGGCCATGTGAGCTGGTGGGGGATCCAACCCTCCTGCCCCATGTGGAAACACGGTTCTATTATGCCTATTATGGTAGAAAAACAAGACTTACTGACCAGAGGCCGCACCTAGCTGTTTCACACTCTCCCAGCACAGTACCCAGACCCAATCAGCATGCAGGCAGACTCGCTCAACCAGTACCCTTTTCCGCCACAAGGGTTGCAAATGGGACTGGTGCAACTGCTATATTTAGATTGTTACTTCCTGTCAGGCTGTGCACAGGATTTGGTGTACAGGATTTGGTGTACAGGATTTGGTGAACAGGATTTGAAACAAGTTTTTTATATGAGTTTGCCCAGACTCTAATATTATAGTCGGGGCCTGAGAATGCATGCGGGTGGTGTGCTTATGGGTTTAAAAATAAAAATGAGGTCACTGATTCTGTCCAATCTGGTTCCGCCCTGATAATTTTGGGGAAAGGGCCAGATATTTCCCCAATGTATAAAACGACATTAATTGGCCGCTGGTAACAGCCCATTGAATTAACTCTGTGTGCTCGCCGGGAACAGATAAACCAAAAGAGGCTATTTAAAAAGATGTGCTTTTTCTAAAGTTAACTCGATTTGTCTCCCCAAAATTGATTTACTGTATTTGACGTAATAAGCGCCCTGGGTGCTTATAAAATTATATATATGGCCTTTTTAGTACTTAGAAGTTTAATTGTCCCCAAAATCATGAATTTTGAGCCTTTGTTCTAGTCTAAAAATGCCCCCAAAAGGGGGGGGGGGGTCGCTTATTACGTTGAATACGGTAATCAATATTTGCATCCGGACATGTGCAATAGTACCTCTCCCTATCAAACTAAAACTGAGATCCAGCTGTAAATAAAAGGAAAACAATATAATCTTTCAGCTACCACCCCCAGTCAAGGAATCCAAATAGCCCCCCCCCCACCACAAACCCACTAATACAATAAACCAGAATGTCTATATGGAGCCAAAATGTGCCAATGCCAAGAGCTGCCCAGCATACCCAGAATCAATATGTGTGTGTGTGTGTGTGTGTGTGCACTCCTGTTGCCACTCTTTAAAGGTATTCCACCCAATCTAGATGATTGTAGATCGACCAACAATTTTCCTAAATGACTCTTGGAGATATTAGCCTGATGCTTATGGAACAAAAAGAAAAGAAAAAATCTTGTCACCAGGTTTATGACTTTTGGAGGGCATTCCATGCATTATGTATAGGCCCTCATGGGAAAATCATATTTTTCTACAATATTCCAAACATAAAAGATACAAAAACTATTTCTCAATGAAATTGCAGGTATACATTTATATGATCATTGGTAACATGTTGAAAACGAGAAAATAGTGGGTCATGGGCAAAATGAAATTATCTTGATTTAATCAAAATAATATCTAGTTTATTGGTTTTAGGCCTATGAGTCTATGGGCATGGCAAATAGGAAATGTAGTGATCAGACTATATGTGGAATACCAAGGTATGGCACTTGGATGGTGGATAAAGGTAAATAATGACATATAAGTAAGAAAAATCTACAAATATCATAGTTGCAGGGAGTTTTGTTTTTTTTTGCCACCAGGTGCCGTACACAGAGAGAAGCAACAGTGTCAAAAAGGAGTCAGGGTTGCCTCCAGAATGACTCCCCTGTTTAGGGGAGTCCAGGTCGCCTAAGGGAGCCTAGGTGACTCTTAAGGGAGTCACCTAGGTGAGTCATATGACCTAGAGAGCTATATGACTCCCCCAGTTGACTCCCTTAGGTCAGCTAGAGAGTCACCTTGGCTCCCTTAGGCGACCTGGACTCCCCTAAAGAGGGGAGTCATTCTGGAGGCAACCCAGACTCCCTTTTGACGCTGTTTCTTTTCTCTGTGTATGTATAAGTTGTGTGGAATACCTTTAATACTGGCACTGCTGTCACTACTGCTGCCGCCACTGCTGCTGCTCCTAACACACTGCGTTGTTACCTGTATGGCTGTTGATCTCCGAGTCCTCCCTAGTGGCTGCATGCTGCTCGCTAAGTACTCGTCCCATACCAGGTGTGCTACCACTGCAGCTGGAGACCAGGGGGAGGGGGGGGGGGCATTTGTTGTATTTGTATATACAAGTGTGCAGCTGAGAAGGGTACTTCTTAAGCAAAATCCTCCTCACCAAGTGTAACTTTTCAAGAAATGTCAAGAAAATTCCCCCAAAATTTCGCAAAACTCGCTTTTGTAGGAGTCACCATTGGTCTCTCCTAGGCACTTCTATCCAAAATCCCCCTTAGTAAGGGGCACTTTTGACCAAAATCCCCCTCACCAAGGGTAAGGGTTGTCAAAAGGGTGCCCGTGCCAGATAAAATTTGAGCACCCCCCCCCCTCCCCAGAGCTGAAGGCCACACTCAGCCACACAGAGAAAAGAAACAGCGTCAAAAGGGAGTCCAGGTTGCCTCCAGAATGACTCCCCTGTTATGGGGAGTCCAGGTTGCCTAAGGGAGCCTAGGTGACTCTCTGGCTGACCCAAGGGAGTCACCTTGGGGAGTCATATCACCCAGAGAGCTATATTGTAGTGTATGTGTTGCAATAAGGTGGGTGTATTGCGTCATCTCTTTTATATGGTGCTGACCTCACCCTTCTAGAGTGTTCCAGACTATGTTGCAATCAGGTAGAGGTATTTCATCATCCTCTTTCTACTGTGTACTATGTATGTTTCATCACCCAGTTTGGTTATTGCATCATACTTTTTCTGAGAGTCTGACATCAGCATGTTGGTGTATTGCATCATCCTGTCTGTGGCCTATAAAAGGCAGTGCTGTGGAGGTGGTGAAATCAGTACCTACAAGACCACCATGGGGAGCAGACCTGTGTCAGAGTGCTCCAGGATTACCCCACCTGTATACATTGGACTATATTGAACCTGCTGAAGCTGGACTTTGTACCTGAGGACTATAGGAGACAATATTCTTTGTACAGTTAAGTTAAAGTTAAAGTTGGAGTTATACACAGTTCCATTTACATTCACCAAAGGACTTCAACACTTTAAGACATTATAAGGAGTGTATGGACTGTATGTGTGCTACTGTGTCAAACCATAGGAAATAAGTATCTACCCAAGAGATCTCCTGTGGCTATTCTATGTGATTGCAGGACAATTCATCAACTCTGTAAGAGTACCCATGCACCTGTAACTGCTCTCATGTGGAAAAGGTAATAAACAGTAGCAAGTCAACTTCTGTCACAATACTTTGTCTCAATCATTGGCTTTGGCCACTACATTTGGTACAAAGAATAGTCTACAAGAACCAGGATATTCAGCAAGTACACCAAGTAAGTCATCATGTCACATGAAAACCAAACCAAACCAAGGCAAAGAGAACCAAGCAAGATGCTGGACCCTCATAGTGTCAATACTGAGAAATTGTTGGCACTACGCCGTTCAAGAGGTGGTTATGCTGGTCACCTGACCAAAAAGACTAACATGCTGATACAACTGATGCAATGTGACGCCGGTCTACCTGAACTTCAAGTTGCAGCTGAGAAGATGACATCTGCATTTAAGGACTTATATTCAGTGCACCATGACTTCATGGATTTAGTGCTGGACATTCAACCTGATAGGGCCACTGATGAAGAGGCCTGGTATCAACAACTTGAAGACAGGTTTCAAGGTGCACAAAGACAATATATCTGTCTTCAGGAACAGCGTAGCCTGCAGGAGAGTGTCAAACCTGAGGATAGTGTGTCACAGGGTGGCTCTGGTGCCACATCCAGGGCGTCGCGGGCATCAAGTACCAGAACCAAGGCAGTTGCGAAACGGGCTGCCCTTGAAGTCAAGGCTAGAGCTCTCCAGGAGCTGCAAGAGCTTGAGCTCACCCAGCTACAACTGCACCAGGAAGCCGAACGTCAGCACGAAGAAGCCGAACGTCAGCGCAAAGAAGTCGAACGTCAGAGGCAGGAGGAAGCTGAACGTCAACGCAGAGAAGCTACACATCATCAGAGGGAGAAGCAGCAAAGGCTAGAGCTTGAAAAGAAGAAACTGGAGCTACGCCGTCAGCAGCTACAAATGCAGACTGAACTTGCTGCTGCAGCAGCAGAAGAAGAGGTCCTGACCAAGAGTGTTCATAATCCTGAGTATGTGTATAAAGGTTCAAAGGTCAGTCAAACGTTTGTTGATAACTGTTCAAATGTTAACTTTGATTCTGTTTATGATAATGTTGTAGCTAGGGAAGATACTGATGTAAAGTTGCAATGTGGGGAGATGCTTGATTCAACTATTGCCAGTAGGGCCTACCGTCATCTGGGGGGTCCCATAAGTGCTAGTACTGCCCAAAAGACCAACAAACCTACAGCCTTTAGCTCAGACAACAAAGGATCAGGGAGTGTGGGAAGGTCAATGCTCAACCCATTTGCACCTGAGTGGACAGGATCTCCAGTAACAGAGAATGCTGATAAAAGGTCAGATGAGACATTCACCATTGGACAAGTAGCTAAACTCATGGAGTTAGTTAAATCACCACAAGCTCCAGTAGCCATAAAGCAACCGTCTGAACCAGTTTTGAAGGGTCTTAGTGAAACTTTAGGTGAAATTCAGGAGAGGAGTCAGTCAGCTTTAGAATCCCAAATGATGACTCAACGCCAAATGCTCAATGTCATTCGCCTTCCTAAGACTAGCCTGACAACCTTTGATGGGGATCCTTTGAAGTATTGGACATTCATGAATGCCTTTGACAGCTGTGTTGATAAGACTGATGTTGAGGATATTGATAGACTTAATAGGCTGTTAGAGTACTGTACAGGCAAGGCATTAAAGGTGATACAGCCATGTGCATTGATGACCGCAACAGAAGGTTACAAGAAAGCAAGATACCTGTTGAAACAAAGATTTGGCAATGACTTTGTAATCTCGAAGGCATGTATCTCTAAGATAACTGAAGGCCCAGCAGTGAAGCCAAATGATGGTGAAGCCCTTCAGGACTTTGCTGATGATGTCAGGGGCTGTTTGGAGACACTGCGTGCTATGAATAAGCTTAAAGAAGTAGACTCACAGGACCGAATGGTGAAGATCCTGACAAGGTTGCCCATGTATCTTCAAACCCAATGGCGCAAGGAGGCATATAAGGCCCGTGAGAGATTTGGAGAATATCCAAACTTTGATGAGTTTCTAAAATTCCTTGAGATGGCAGCCGGAGAGGCCAATGACCCAGTATTTGGAAATGTAGGGTCAGCCCCCAAGGAAGCAAAGCCTAAGCCTTCCATACCCAAGAAGAAGGGATCAAGCTTTAATGTAAAGGTTACTGATAAGTCTAGCCCAAGCTCAAATCAAGACACGAAGCTCAAGCCCACTGATGCACCACAGAAGGACAAGCCCAAGAGCTACAAGTGTCGCATGTGTGATGCTGATGGTCACACAGTGAGTGGATGTGAGAAGTTTAAGAAGATGCCCCTGGAAAAGAGACGGGAGGTGGCAAAAGAAAAGAGACTGTGTTTCAATTGTCTTGACTACAGCAATCATACATCTAAAGAATGTAGAAGACCCAGAGGCTGTCAAGAGAAGGATTGTAAGGGGAAACACGCAACATTGCTGCATCAACCATTGAAAGTCTCCGAGCCTGAGTCTGCAAAGGACAGAGAACAGAATGAGGAGCAGAAGTCCCCAGACAAGCCGGTAGAAGCCAAGAGCTATGCATGTGGGCAATCAGACGTTGAAAGCACAAAGGTCGCCTTACCTATAGTTCCTGTGTATGTGCGAGGGAAGGGTCAGACCAATTACATACGCACACATGCCCTGCTTGATCCAGGAAGCAACAAGACATTCTGCTCAAAGGACTTGGTCAAGCAACTAGAACTAAAGGGAGAAAATACCTCTCTATCATTAGAGACCCTGAGTGAAGGGAAAGATATGGATGCCCTTGAAGTCTCTCTAGAAGTCACAGCAACAAAAGGACCAAAGAAGAAACGTAAGGTTGTCAAACTTCCTAGAGTCTATGCACTGAGCAGATTTCCAAGCCTAAGGGACAGTGCACCATCACAAGCAGATGTTAAGAAATGGGATCATCTCAAGTGTCTGGAAATACCTCTGCAAGAGAAATCAGGCATTACTCTCCTCATTGGTCAAGATGTCCCAGATGCACTGATTCCCCTCGAAGTGAGGCGAGGAAGGGAAAATGAACCCTATGCCACCAGAACAAGTCTAGGATGGACACTCAATGGCCCAATGCAAAGTGGGAATTCAAATGATTCTGCTGTTTGCCACCTCATTCAAGCTGACCAGGGACCAGATGTGAGACTTGAAGCTCAAGTTGAGCAGTTCTGGAAACTGGACGTGGGACAGACGTTGGCTGGAAGTCTCCCACAGATGTCTCAGGATGACAAAAGAGTTTTGGATGTCTGGAATGAGTCCATCATACTCAAAGATCAACATTATGAGATGGACATACCCTTTAAGGTCACACCACCAGCACTGATAGACAACAAGAAAATGGCAGAGAAACGTCTACAGAGTCTTGGGAGAAGACTGTCAAAGGATCCTGATCTTCATAGACTTTACAAGACAGGTATAGAGGATTTACTCCAGAAGGGATATGCAGAACCTGTTCAAGACAGTGATGATGATAAGGATAATGGAATCAAGTGGTATATCCCACACCATTCCGTTACAAGTCCAAATAAGCCAGGAAAGCTTAGGATTGTCTTTGATTGTGCAGCAGAATATGGTGGCACATCATTAAACAAGCAAGTGCTGCAAGGCCCTGATATGACCAACAAACTGATAGGCGTGCTACTAAGATTCAGGGAAGACCACATAGCAATCATGGGAGACATAGAAGCCATGTTCCATCAAGTGCGTGTGTCTCCGCAACACAGAGACGTATTAAGGTTCCTGTGGTGGAAAGATGGTAACCCTGACCTTCCTCCACAGACTTACAAGATGGCAGTGCACTTGTTTGGTGGAGTATGGAGCCCTAGTTGTGCAAGCTTTGCTCTAAAACGCACTGCTGAGGACCACAAGACTGAGTTTGATGAAGAAACTGTCAAGACCGTGATGGAGAACTTCTATGCAGATGACTGTCTCAAGTCACTGTCAACAGTGGATCAGGCGAAGAAACTGGTAGAGGAACTTTGTCAACTCCTGAAACTTGGAGGTTTTCGCCTGACCAAATGGATCTCCAACAGCAAAGAGGTTATAGAATCTGTTCCGCCTGAGGACAGAGCAAAGGAAGTCAAAGACCTAGACCTTGATTCAGCATCACTTCCTGTTGAAAGAGCACTAGGTGTCCGATGGGATACCCAGGAAGACATGTTTGGCATCAGGATCAAACAAAAGGAAGTGACTTTCACCAGAAGAGGGCTTCTCAGAGTGGTCAGTTCAGTGTACGACCCTTTGGGATTTGTATGCCCATTCATACTACAAGCAAAGAAGATATTCCAAGATGAATGCAAAAGAGAGAAAGGATGGGATGATGAACTGGAACCTGACAACATAAAGAAATGGAAAAGATGGCTAGAGGATCTCCCACGTCTTGAAGAGTTTAAGATAAGGCGTTGCCTCCTACCACAAGACTTTGGTAAGTGTGTGGAAATCCAACTTCACCATTTATCTGATGCATCTGAAGAAGCCTACGGCACAACTTCTTATCTACGTGTGGTGAATGAGCAAGGAGATGTCCACTGTTCATTCGTGCTGGGTAAATCACGACTTGCTCCCGTCAAACACATGACTATTCCAAGACTAGAACTTTCAGCAGCTGTGGTGGCTGTTAAGATGGATAGCCTGCTCCGCAGAGAGATACGCCTGGAAGTTACCAAATCCATCTTTTGGACTGACAGCATGATAGTCTTGCAGTACATCAAGAACACCACCAAGCGGTTTCAGACTTTTGTTGCCAACAGAGTAGCAATCATCCATGATGGATCATCACCGACCCAATGGAGGTATGTAGACACCAAGTCAAACCCAGCTGATGATGCTTCTCGTGGCCTCAGTGCAAGTGAAATGCTATCCAGCAGAAGATGGAAACAGGGGCCGGACTTCTTGTGGGAAGACGAGTCCCAGTGGCCAGTTGTTCCTCAAAGATCTCCTGACATACTATTGGATGATCATGAAGTCAAGAAAGAAGCCAAGGTTTGCATTGCAGTCACAGATCCAGAAGACCGCTTAGAACAAATGTTCAAACGATATTCAAGCTGGTTTCGTTTGAAGAAGGCAGTTGCATGGCTGATTCGCTTTGGCGAGTGGCTCCGAAAGGGAAAGCCCAAACTGACTTCTGATCTATCTGTGGATGAGCTCCAAAATGCTGAGAAGGGCATTATCAGGCATGTGCAAAGAAGGTGCTATTCAGATGAGCTCACCAGCCTGGCATCAGGTAAGCAAGTCTCCCATAAAAGCACTATCTACAAATTGGAGCCGTTCAGAGATGAGGATAACATGCTCCGAGTACAAGGCAGACTTCAAAGTGCACCTATAACTGACTCTGCCAAGCACCCCTTGATATTACCAAAGGACCACCATGTTGCAGAGCTGATTGTACGACACACTCATGAGTGGATCTCCAAACATTCAGGACGAGAGTATGTGCTCTCAAGACTGCGGGAGAGATACTGGATACCACAAGGGCGTCCCTTGGTAAATAGGGTACTGCAGAACTGTGTGATATGCAAGAAATTGAGAGGAAAATTAGGTGTCCAGAGGATGGCTGACCTGCCAAAGGACAGAGTTACACCTCACAAACCACCCTTCACCTACACAGGAGTAGACTGCTTCGGCCCCTTCTATGTGAAGAGGGGCCGGAGCCAAGAGAAAAGGTATGGCTGTTTGTTCACCTGTTTGACAACAAGGGCAATACACATTGAGGTGCTAAATTCAATGGATGCAGACTCATTCATCAACTCCTTGATAAGGTTTATCTCTAGAAGAGGGGTTCCTGAGAAGATCAGGTCAGACAATGGAACCAACTTTGTTGGAGGAAACAAGGAGCTGCATGAGTCGCTACGAAGGTGGAATGAAGATCACAAAACCAAGGAAAGTCTTCTCATCAGAGAAATCAAGTGGGAGTTCAACCCACCAGCTGCATCTCACATGGGAGGAGTCTGGGAAAGACAAATCAGGACAGTACGCAAAGTACTGAATTCTATACTCAAAGATCAAGTCCTTGACGATGAGAGGTTGAGCACAGTATTCTGTGAAGTTGAATACATTGTCAATGGTAGACCACTCACTCCAGTATCAGACGATCCAACGGACTTGAAACCTCTAACCCCAAATGACTTACTTCAGCTAGGTGTAGGACTTAGAGCATCCCCAGGAACCTTCCGAAAGGAAGATATGTATGGTCGTAGATGGAGGCATGTACAGTACTTGGCAGACCAGTTCTGGAAACGGTGGGTAAAAGAGTATCTCCCTACATTGCAGCTTAGACAGAAATGGTTAGAAACAAAGAGAAATGTCCAAACAAATGATGTGGTGTTGGTTATGGATGAAAATCTGCCTAGAAATAGTTGGCCACTTGGTCGAGTTGTCAAAACGTTCCCAGGTAAAGATGGCCTAGTGCGGTCTGTAGAGGTCAAAACTGCTACAAATGTACTCGTGAGACCTATTGACAAACTTTGTTTGCTTGAATCTGTCACGTCATAGATATATGATCTTGTCGTGTTTTGTAAGGAAAGGATATCCAAGATGATATCATATTGTACACAGAGATGTTAGTACTATGCATATTGTATTGTACCTAAATAGTAAGAACATACACAGATAATGTTGTTCCATGAAAGGTTGTATGTTATTATCATTTATGTAAGCTAATGTTTGAACTATGTTCTATTGTTCACTGTATGCACTATAGATAGTATTGTGTATGTCATTGTCATGTCACTCATACAAGTGTAAAGTTTGAAATATTTATATTGATATTATGAAGAACTAAGGTTGTTTGTAAATGTTCACTTCTATAGTTCACATTTAAGGGGCCGGGAATGTAGTGTATGTGTTGCAATAAGGTGGGTGTATTGCGTCATCTCTTTTATATGGTGCTGACCTCACCCTTCTAGAGTGTTCCAGACTATGTTGCAATCAGGTAGAGGTATTTCATCATCCTCTTTCTACTGTGTACTATGTATGTTTCATCACCCAGTTTGGTTATTGCATCATACTTTTTCTGAGAGTCTGACATCAGCATGTTGGTGTATTGCATCATCCTGTCTGTGGCCTATAAAAGGCAGTGCTGTGGAGGTGGTGAAATCAGTACCTACAAGACCACCATGGGGAGCAGACCTGTGTCAGAGTGCTCCAGGATTACCCCACCTGTATACATTGGACTATATTGAACCTGCTGAAGCTGGACTTTGTACCTGAGGACTATAGGAGACAATATTCTTTGTACAGTTAAGTTAAAGTTAAAGTTGGAGTTATACACAGTTCCATTTACATTCACCAAAGGACTTCAACACTTTAAGACATTATAAGGAGTGTATGGACTGTATGTGTGCTACTGTGTCAAACCATAGGAAATAAGTATCTACCCAAGAGATCTCCTGTGGCTATTCTATGTGATTGCAGGACAATTCATCAACTCTGTAAGAGTACCCATGCACCTGTAACTGCTCTCATGTGGAAAAGGTAATAAACAGTAGCAAGTCAACTTCTGTCACAATACTTTGTCTCAATCATTGGCTTTGGCCACTACATATATGACTCCCCCAGGTGATTCCCTTAGGTCAGCTAGAGAGTCACCTAGGCTCTCTTAGGCGATCTGGATTCCCCTAGAGAGGAGAGTCATTCTGGAGGCAACCTGGACTCCCTTTTGACGCTGTTTCTTCTCTCTGTGCAGAGATCCTGGTTCTACCCATACTCTTGGACAGCTGGACAGAGTGATCCCATTGACACCCATGTTAAAGCAGCAGCTTTAGCTCCAAGCATCGAATTTTCGATTATAATACATCAGCAATCTACACAGACTTATATATGGACAGGTTAACTTATAAATAATATGGGTACTTCCTTCTATATGGAAATTTGTGAAATACCTCCTGTGAGAATAAAAGTCAACCAACTGTAAACTGGATAACAATAACACTCTGCTAATTGCCTACTCAATGCTGCCTCCTGGTAGGAAATAGTAGATTCTGTTGGTAAGATCAGCAATAAAAGACTTTCAGGTAGCAGGCCACTCCGTGCTGCCACCTGATGTCATTTTTTAACACTAAATTATCAAAGCCCACCAGGATATAAAATGTAGTTGGAATTAGAGTCTTGTATTGTACATATTAAGAATCTCTTGCCAAAATAAATGGCAGATTATAATAGGGAAAGGGTTATATTACATGGTGGTACAGCCTTCTCTATGCTAAGCCTATGGGAGCTCCGTACCCCATGCCCCCATGGAGTATGGTGTAGCCATACTCCATGGCCTCCAAATTTGTTGATTTTCTTCATTTAAAGATACATTACCAGCTAAATTTTACCCATTTTCCATCAAGGCGGTGTAAACGTTATACATATCATTGTACTCACATTCCCAGAAAATTATAGAAATTGGTTTTGTATTTATGTGTCAAAATAAGAGTCCAGACTGTCAGAATTATACCTGAGAGCCGACATAAAACCGGATAACATGACAGCGGCCGGCAGCAAAAACGCTATTGACAGTTCGAACTGTCAATAGTGGAAAATAGTTCTCTTATTGACAGTTCACACTGTCAACAGTGGAAACTATTCCTGTTATTGACAGTTCCTCATGCAAACTGTCAATAGTGAAATATTTTTGTCTTATTGCCACTTCCCACTGACATTGGAGTCAAAAAGAGTGTTTTTTTTTGGCAAAAGTGTTTTCTTTTCACCAAAATCGGTTTTTGCCCCCAAAATCAGTTTTGGACCCAAAATTGGTTTGGGACCCAAAAAACGGT
The DNA here is from genome assembly GCA_947462335.1 of Harmothoe impar. Classification (NCBI taxonomy): domain Eukaryota; kingdom Metazoa; phylum Annelida; class Polychaeta; order Phyllodocida; family Polynoidae; genus Harmothoe; species Harmothoe impar. The sequence continues at coordinate 8,172,402 of OX381713.1, forward strand.
TTTAGACCCAAAATCGGTCTTGTATCCAAAATCGGTTTTGTCCCCAAAATTGGTCAAAATCTGTTTTGTCCCCAAAATTTGTCAAAATTGGTTTTGTCTCCAAATCGGTCAAAATCGGTTTTGGAGCCAAAATCTGTCAACATCGGTTTTGGAGGTAAAATCGGTTTTGGAGCCAGAATCGGTTTTCGAGCCAAAATCGGTTTTTGAGCTAAAATCGGTTTCGGAGCCTAAATCGGTTTTTGCCCCAAAAATCAGTTTTGCCCCCAAAATTGGTTTTGCCCCAAAAATTGGTTCTGCCCCAAAAATCGACTTTTCCACCAAAATCGACTTTTCCACCAAAATCGACTTTTCCACCAAAATCGACTTTTCCACCAAAATCGACTTTTCCACCAAAATCGACTTTTCCACCAAAATCGACTTTTCCACAAAAATCTATATCAGGGTTATGACGGATAGGGAGCTGTCAATAAGAGAGGAAATTCCCACTATTGACAGTTCAGTGAAGAACTGTCAGAAACGCTATAATTTACCACTATTGACAGTTTGAACTGTCAATAATAGAAAAATATCCCACTATTGACAGTGTGAACTGTCAATAAGAGGAAAGTTTTCCACTATTGACAGTTTGAACTGTCAATAGCTGGCCAAGGTGGGGCCCGGCTATTGACAGTGCAAACTGTCAATAGTAGAAATCAATCTTCTTATTGACAGTTTGCACTGTCAATAACAGAATAAAATTCCCTTATTGACAGTTCAAACTGTCAATACCAGGATATAATTCCCTTATTGACAGTTCACACTGTCAATAGTGGGATATTTTTCTCTTATTGACAGTTCCTTTTTTGGAAGTGTCAATAAGAGAATCTTATTTCCCTTATTGACAGTTCAAACTGTCAATAAGGGAATTAAATCCCTGTATTGACAGTTTGAACTGTCAGTAAGGGATTTTTTTTCTGTTATTGACAGTTCGAACTGTCAATAGTCACGGCCCTCTGGCAGAGTGCAAAGGTCTTGGGTGCTTCATTGGATATGCTAATGTGGTGACCATGTGATCACAACACTGCAGCGTGGCACAGAGCAGACCACCTGACTCCCACAGGCATGGCACTGGGCTTTGGTCAACACAGAAATGGGTCGTAAGAAGATCTATGCCACAGAGGAAGAGAGGGTGTTTGCTATAACTACCTCAAAAAGAAAGTATGATACTGGAAGAGTCAGTCTTGGCAGTGAAATACACCGCTGGAAGGCATTAGCCAGTCATTTAGACATGACTAGTAATGCAGACGTTGTCAGACTGCTGTTGGATAGGTAAGTCTCATTCATTACATAACACCTCCTTGTATATAGAAGTCGTTCCCTGCAAACCTATTTTGGTTATAGGGATGGCTAGGTATCGTTTCCAACTGATATATTAGGCTCTAGATTCTTACATTGTCCACTTGACTACACTCAGATTACAATGATCGTTCTGAACTGCAGCATAGACAATCCCCAGGTGTAGCCCAAGAATGGGAAGGGGTGTCCTTGTTGCATTTCGGTTGTAACAAATCAAAGTAGGGCCATATAATAAACACAAAACCCCACTTATTGACATACATGTACATCATACATCACTTGTTGAAGCTTCAACTTGTGAAGTATGATGTGCATGTATGTCAATTGCGTGGAGTTTTGTCTATATACAATCATTTGAGAAACAAATGAAGAAAACATAGATTTGAGTGTGCCAAGTGGTATAGCAGCCTCAACCAAACTGAGGCGCTGGGCAGGTCATCTGATAGATCACTAGTGGCCCAGTTATGTAGTGGTTTTTGTTTGACTGGGACAGTGTTTTGAGTGAACTTAATGCTATTTTGAAAGGATTTAGTAAAATTACTTTGGTAGAACCCTAATCACCCTCGCTGTATGGTGATTGGGCCTGGCATCACTGCCCTGTGCTTGTGAACCTGAAATAAAGTTATTGTTTTCTAGAAAAGGAGTCATCATTAATTCAAGTACTCAAACTTGCCCTTTCTCAATATAATCTTTACTTTAGATATACCACTTTTGTGGGAAAATGAGCACCGGTATATGTCATTTTTCCTTTTTCCTTTTGTGCAGAAGTATATTGTTGTTTCATATTTCTAATTTAAAAATGATCTATTGGTGGGATCTAGTACATTTTGGGTGAAATCTAAAAGAAATTAGTTTTTCTTGTAATTGTTGAACTTTGTGGTTAAAAATGATAACATTTTGCTATTTATATACTTTTCCATTAAACTATTGATACAATAAAAAGAAAACTCCTTTAAATAAGACGACCCCCTACTTTGAAATAAAACTCTGTCTTGTAGGAAAAATACTTTAAAATGGTTCTCTTAATGATAGGCCCTACTATATAATAAAACCCACCTTCGAAACGACCCCCTATTTTGAGATAGAAATCTGTCTTGTAGGAAAAATAAATGCTAAAATAAATCTGTCTTAAAGGTAGGGTTTTACAGTAATATGCCATGTGATTTGTGTATGTTTTAAGGTAAGAAACAGTTGGGGAATTATGACACAGAATTATTTCAATAATTTGACACAATTGACTTATTAGCCACTCTCCTACTCTGGTCATTTCAACTGCAAGGTTCTGTTATTGTCCTCACTTTTATACAGTAAATACACGCAGAAACCTACTACTCTATTCCTTAAATAATTTTGTGATTCTATGAAGACTTAACTGCTATTAATTTACATATCGGGGATAACACATACTGTACTCAAATATTATCGGTATTAGACTAAACCTATTTACAACTCTGAAGATGTCTATATGATAAAAATGGGAGCAAAATCACTTCCTTCTAGACTGGCTCTTTAAAATGAAATGTGGAAAATGCTCTCCGGTATAATGTAATGTTATGTAGCTGGTCAAGCTATATGCGTTACCAAGAGACAACAACCAAACAGGAGCAATTAAGGTGTGATAGATGGCGACTTTATTTATATCTCTTCTTGAACGCACAAGCATGGTACCCAAGGGATACTGGAGCAGTAGTATTACCAGATACTGACAATAACAGAGTAGCGTAAAGTTATCGTACAACCTTGAGCTCTAGAGCAGTATGCCGAGGCACCGTCTGAACTAGACTGCCTTCCTTTGGGAAACAGCCCGTCTTATACTGTATGATTGAGGTCACGTGACTATCACCAGTAGCGTCAGTTGGTTGGTAGTTACGTAACCTACAAAAACCCTAAACTACTTACTGAACCCGGTATAGGTTAGAGACTTGACATCAGTATATTACCTGATACATAACCGAACCTATAACAGTGGTACATGTAACAAACCCGTCGGTATACATAAGGAATTGAATAAAAACCATTGTTATAAAATGTAATCACTTGTTGACGTGTGACGATCATAACCATACATAAATATACACCACAATAATGGTATTATAAGGACCCGTCACAGTAATATCACAGATAGCTTAATGTAGTCCTGACTGTACAGTGACTAGCCGTTCTCTTTATAATCCTTACATCAGTCTTTGCGAAAACTTTTTCATCTCACACAACATTCAGTCCTGAAAATGTTCAATGTTGCAGGACCGGCTGAATTTTTGGAGGACCCCATAGCCATGATTTTGACAATTCAGGCATTTAAATCATAAAAATGGTTTTGTCCATTCAATTTTCGTTTGTAACATAGCAGAATATGGCATAAAATACCAATATTGAAGTCGCTCCCTTTTTAAAGAACATCCAGGTGATAAAAATTCGAAATTGTTACCAAGTTATTGGTAGTTCACCTCTCAATACAGACTCAGCCAAATTCTGATGATACTCCCATAATACAAGACGCAAAGTATTTCATGTTGGTTGGGTGCAAAAGGGTACGGAAAGTCACCAAAATAAAGTGTGGCAGGTCACAGATAGTCCCTTTCTTTTATAGTACATGTTGTCGAAAGTCACCAGTTTGTTGAAATAGTACCTGGAAACTAAATACAGTAAATTCCCATGCATAACCTGCATCTTGTGTATAACGCGCATCCCGACTTTTGGCGAAGCCTATAAACTGCAACTGGGGTATGAAAATTGCGGTTTTAGAACTGTTCTATACTAGTGTAGGGGCACGGATTCCCTGTACCCTGGTGGTAAACCCGCAAGGGGGTATCACTTGGGTAATCTGCTCCCCTCTGTGCCATACTGATCCGGTAACGTGAGACACGGTCTATCTGATAGGACAAGGGGATGTAGCTCAGTGGTAGAGCAGTCACTTGGCAAGCGGAAGGCCCCGGGTTCGAGTCCCGGTGTCTCCGAGTACGTCATTTTCGGAGAAACCGTGTCCCTCACACTTTAAAAAAACCCTCGTATTACCCGCACCTATAATTTGAGAATATTGTATAACCCGCACTAGAGGTTTGGTCCCCATATAACCCGCAGGTTATACGTGGGAATTCATGGTACTTAATGGTTTGATGCTAGGAAAGGCAATAGACATTTTGTAAGACAACAGATCTAGAGCAAGCAGACTGCATGAAGAAAACATGTGTGTGCCCATACGTGTCCCCCCTGTCACCCTTGTCTATTTCTGAAAAGCCTGTGTCGCCTCTATCGATTATAAAACACCTGTGTCCGTGTCGTTTCTGCTGTTGTTTACCGCTGCATTGGGCACATTTGTGTGCGTGTAGCAATTTGTCCAGTTAAAATACATCGTCATTACGGTAGGTAGTAGGTGCTATGGGTGGTAGATAGACAGGAGCAGATGGTACCGTGTTTGCATCATACGCAGGGTTAGTCGCCGGAGGAGCTCCATACTGACTTGTCATAGCCTGACCGTAGGCAGGTGGTGGATGGGTGGGCACTCCATAGGCAGGTTGCTTCTGGGTCGGCACTCCATAGGCAGGTTGCGACTGGGTCGACACTCCATAGGCAGGTTGGCCATTAGTAGGCTGAGCGTAGGCAGGCTGACCGTAGGCAGGCTGACCATAGGCAGGCTGACCATAGGCAGGCTGACCATAGGCTGGTTGTGGCTGAGTAGACAGTCCGTAGGCCGCCTGTGTCGAATACGTAGTCGAAATTTGACCATTAGCAGCTAGTGGAGGGACATTGCTGAAGCCTGTATTCTGAACTGGATACGATACACCACTCGAGACCCCGGTAGGAGAAACCTGCCTCTTTGGCTTTTTGTTTGCCTGAATTATACACATCATTACCACCACCGCAACAACTACAGCAACAATGCCACCTGCGATACCCCCAGTAATGATAGCAGCAATGTTGAGATTGCTAACACCACATTTATTATTTGCCTTTGGAACCAGCCTGGCCAGCCCCATCACCCCTTCTACTATGATAAAGCTGCTCAAGCCCAAGGTATAGTCATCTTTAGTGTAAGACAGCTTCACTGTGGTTCCACATGCTGTGTAGTTTTTCCCTTTATAATCCTTCCTCTCTGTTCCCGCCGCGTAACCAAACAGGTTAGTGGTTGATTTGCCATTAGACGTCTCGTACAGACTCAGCCATGACTTGGAGTCACCGTTTAGCGTCAAAACCTGAATCTGGATGAAGTATTCAGTTTCATTTATGTTTGACTCCATGTAGAACACCCAGCATTCTTCTGTGAGTTGTATAGATAACGGGTAGTACTGAGAGGTCCAGACAAAGTCCACATCGGCTGAAGTCAGAGCGATCGGTGTACATCCCGTGAATGCAGACGTAATCTCTCCTGATTTACTTCCCGATGAAGGAATAACGACCGGGCTGAAGAGGATCTGAAAACAGAAAGTATTGTTACATGTTAGAAGTACCTTACCAAAGGTACTTCATTCTTAGGCCACAAAAAGCAAGTGGTTTCTCATGACCAAGAAATATTACAAGTACTATCTTTATGGAAGAGGGAAAATGTAAGTTATTTCTATCCTACTGTATTACTGGCAGTATTAGCTTTAATTTGAAACCAAATATCTGTCCTTTTTTTGTCATATTTTTCATAAAAAATTGGCAAAAAGAGAAAAAAAGTTCATCTCAAAACCTGGCTGTGCACGGTGATGAGATACCATTTTATTTTTTGAGTGACCTGGATGGTGTTTATCCACAAATATACGGACGTCCGTAAATTTGCGGACGTCCGTAAATACACTCTCCATATATTTATGGAGCTCCACAAATATAAACGGAAATCGTTTTTTAGTACTGAAGCATACAAATACGGACATCCGTATTTATTTGCGGAGCTCCGCAAATTTACGGAAGCAAATTTGCCGAGCTCCACAAATTTGCAGAGCTCCGCAAATTTGTGGAGAAACGGAACCGTTATAGTCTAATATTTTGTCATCCATGCAGACCAGCACTTGATCACAACAAATTTTTCATGTCAATATTTTAGATTAAATTTATCTTTACACATTTGCAAGGCTCATAAACCAGAAGAAAACATAATTTTGTGTAAACTGGGTCAATATTATAACTTACCCTGTAGCCATTTCCTCCTCTCTGTGTGCTGTCAGTGTTGTAGCGTGCACTGAAGCCTGCGGAGGCTGTCGTGATGAGGCCGGCGTACCAGGGGGTGGAGCAATACGTTGTGGTGTTTGACTGGCCACGTAAGGTGGTGTAGGTGATCTGCAAAATGTCATAAATAATTTAGGCTGGTGTCATCGGGCTACGTAACCTAACTTATTAATGCCAGGTTAAATAAGCAATTTGAAAATTGCAAACTATCTTAGAGTTTAAAGATAAGAAGACCTGGAAAGCGTCTTAAGAAGTGGTCCAGACTTGCATACTAGCCTCGGTCTATACTATGAAAGTATGGGTTTAAATTTCCGTGGATGAAGGAAAATTGGCAGATTTATGGGTATTTATTTCACACTTAAGCAAATAAAAATTTCAAAGATTTTTTTTCTGCGAGAATCGCGAACATATACACCCACCGAAATAAAGTACTTTCACAATACCATAAAACCTCACGTATAAGCTGCGGCAAGTACGCGAATCAGATCGGCAGTTTATAGGATCGGCCGTAACTCAGGGTGCGGCTTATACGCGAGTTAGGCTTATACGCGAGGTTTTACGGTATTACAGCGCTTACAACACTACAATACCTGCATAGTGTCCTGGCAATATGCGTAAGAACCAGAATCCACACGATCCAGATCTATCCTCATCTGTGCCCGTATAGCGAGTGACTCTCCTGTAGCCAGGGGGATGGTACTGGGACTTGCAGGGCTGTATTTGACTCTATAACAGATGTCCTGGTTGGTGTCATACTGCCCAGACTGGGGGTTGTATCCCGGAGGAGACTCGACTTGGATGGCATCGGTGCGCTTGGCGGAAGTGAATGCTATATCCTGGTACCCCTGGGATGCACTGTTACAGACCACCGCGTGGGTTAACTGGAAGCTTGTGGTGAGCAGCAGAAGGGCCAGGTGGACAATGACACATGTCCCAGTGGTGCCCATCCTGTCTGCTGGCCACCTGCAACATTATATGAAATATGTAATAATTTTTTGTTATTTTTTTGTTAACACAAATCAGAATCATCTTCATGATATTAATTCGTCTTGTAACTCAAGTTATATCAGGATACCTTGGCATCTTATCATGGGCTTGTATGATTAGGGTGATAAATTTTAATATGTAATACATGTATTCGATGTAATAAGCGCCCTCCCCCTAATAAGCCCCCCCTTTTTTGGGGCAATTTTAGACTAGGAAAAAAGGCTTAATTTTTATGATTTTAGAGACAATTAAACTCTTAAGTACTAAAACTACCATAGAAATCATTTTATAAGCGCCCAGGGCGCTTATTACGTCGAATACGGTATACTTCAGAATGTATAATATAAAGATTCATCCATAATTAATAAGTCACTGTATAGTATCAGAGGCCTCGACTAGGCGCAGGGGCACTGTGTGTTCGTCACACTTCTCCTGTTGATCTGAATGATCAATTAATGTTTGACAGTGTATGGGAGACATCTGATAATTAATGTACATAACAGAAAATCAATATAGATGCAGTTAAGAGGATAAAAAAAAGTAAAAAGAGAAAAAAAATCTAATTAAACTCACTGTTTCACTGTTTTCTGAGGTGAAAAAAATCAGAAAAATGCATTCCACTGTGTATTTCTTCTTGTCTAATGCTAGGGAAATATCTCGGCACATTGGGTGAAACATATGAAAATTAGGGGTAGCTAGCAGTTTTTAGCAAATACCAAGAAATTCCTTTTTTTGTGGGGGGAGGGGGAATTAGAAAAAAAGTATAATTTACCTGCATATATGCTCGCACCTTACACCATTAAATTGCAAATTTCATGACCTGTCTAGTGGTGTATAGATTGGAATTCTGGCATTGTAATATATATATATATATATATATATATATATATATATATATATATATATATATATATATATATATATATATATATTCTGTGGTCGTACTTTATTTCGCTGGCCAAAAATAATTTTCTCATTTTCAGAAAATATTTCTTGTTTTAAGTAAAATAAACTTAAAACAAGTTTGTCCGTAGGATAACAAAATTTTACTTGAAAGCATGGTTGAGTTTAATAAACTTAGAGTAAGAAAAACAAACAAGAAAAACAAACAAGAAAGAAATTCTTAAATCAAGTATTTTTACTGGAATCAAGATGATATTTCCTGACATATTTCTCAAAATAAGATTATCTTTCTTACAGAATGGACCTTTTTTATAGAAAACATTTTTCTTGAGTAAGTTTTTTATTTCTTATTCAAGTAAATAAACAAGATTGATGTTCTTGCCTAGGAAAGGGGTATGATTATATTTAATTTTAGTCTTAGAGAGAAAGGATTGATGCCAGAGCATCAGAAAGAGGTTCATCAGATTAAATGCAGCTTTTTGTAGCTACAATAGAAGTTAAAGCAAACAGACCTTTATTCAAAGTCATTTCACTTTATGTAATGGGACAGGTAATCCTTCCCTTTATTTAAATGATATTACCAAGCAAATGGTGTCTCTTATCATTTCTCCCTAATAGTTATTATAATTCATTCACTGGAACAAGGGTTCTTACATCAAATTAATCCCTAACAAATTTCCCTTTTTCCCACATATTTTTACCCTCTTCTGTTTCTTTGGGACTTATTTTGAGGCAGAAATTTATACCCTGTTTGATAAGAAAGTTGTTTTATTTCATGGTGAATACGGTCTATCAATGATAAAGCAATGGGAGGGTCGTATGCAAGTGAACCGTGCAATAACCCTCGGTCATATTGCACGCTCTATCCGTATTGCACGCTCCCGAGGGTCACGTGACCTGCACGAAATTCAAAATGGCGGCCGACGGAAGTAAACAAACACCGCGGAAGTGAACAAACACCGCGGAAGTAAGCAAACATGAACTGAAAATCTATTTTAGATAGAAATACCCTGAAATAAATACAGAGCGTCACTTAAAAGTGCCCTCGTCAGTAGTTATTGCACTCGTGGTGCTAGGGCCGTATTGCACTCGGCCTACGGCCATCGTGCAATACGGCCCTAGCACCACTCATGCAATAACCACAGACTCAGTCACTTTAGCGTGCAGCTCTGTCTATGTATTGCATAGTGGTGGCCTCTTGTGGCACAACATGTAACTAATGTTCTTAAGTTAAGAAAAATAATTCTTATTTAGTAGTATGTATATACTTGATCCCTATAGAACCTAAACTCATATTCCACACCTATAAAATTCCCAAATAATGGAAGGAATTTGATGAAGGCATTAAGCATGGTCATAACCATCACATAATAGAGTTTACTTGTACATACTTACATATTTTTTCGCCCTAATTGACACTTTGGATTCATGGTTTCAGGTTTTCAAGACATAGCAATCTTAAATCTAGAAATATAACTTTCTTATTTCAGGAATATAGGATATAATTTTGTTGGGTGCACAAATTACCAGTTTTAAGAAAATTTCTAAAGAAAAATAATCTTGAATACTTGTTTCTACAAGAATACTAGAAAAATATAAGATTTTTTTTTTAGCTTCCCCTTTCTGAAAACAAGATAAACGTAAAAACTCAGAATGAGTTTATTCCTTGAATCGAGAAAATTTAATCTTGATTCTAGTATTTTCTTGGGGTAAGAAAATTATTTTTGGCTGTGTATATTTTCGCTATATTCACGGAAATGAAAAATCCGCAAAATTCTTATATGCTACAGTATGGAATAAATACCCGCAAATTAGTCTTTTTTGCCACATCAGCAAAAATTTACACCCGTGAATATAAGCACTTTCACAGTATATATATATACACACATGGTATCGTCGTAATGGGTTACATAATATGTGGCATGCCAGTACACATATTGCGTAACCCATGTTAACTCACATGGTGTATGTGGATCAATAGAGTCGTTCAAGTACACAGCAACTTGAGTAACATACTACAACACCAGTCCATTGGTCATTTTTTAACAACAGGGGGGAGCTGGTGGATTTTTAAGCGAGCGAGTCTAAAATATTTTGGTTCCCCTCGCGGGAGCGGTCTAAATTTTTTCGGCCCCCCCCCCCTGCGCACCTTGAAATTCAGTATGACCAACCCCTTTGACCTATAGCAATGTGCGGGCTTTTTCACCAAAAAGGGGTGACATCTTTTTGGTCCACCAACCCCCCCCCCCATGTTATTAAAGAATGACCACTCCCTTAGGCCACTTAAAAAGAAGAAAATGGTTTCTCATCACCGTGTGCATCAGCTTTTGAGGGAATTTTCTTCATGATAAAAATCGACAGATATTGGCACATTTGGTATCAAATTAAAGCTAATACTGCCAGTAATGCAGTAGCATAGAAATAATTTAATTTCCCCTATACATCCTGTGAGTAAAAATAGAAAGTAAAAAAAAAATCCCTCCTTTTTCACTCCTTGGTAGTGAGAACCCACATTTTTTTGCAGTGGCTTTATACTGTATAAAGGACAGTATGATGTTCACTTGTGGCCATGATACACCCAAGCAGCGCTGGGGAGTAACTCACAAGCACTGCATTGGTGCAATATCCTTTTGGATTCCTATCAATTTCGAGTGGTATCACTAACCACAAGGAGCATAATGCATTCACCCCACGTAAAAGCCGCGGCTTGTACGCGAGTCAGACTCAGCCTTCTTTTGATACCAAACATGCCTATAATTTATCGGGTGCGGCTCATACAAGACTTTTTATAAGTATACTACAGTACCAAATTAAAAATGTTCAGACCCCCTCTGACAGAACTTAGGACCAACCCTACATGTTTGAGACACTCCCGAAGGGTCGGCATGATGCACCAATGCAGCACCGGTGAGTTACCCGCCGGGACTGCATTGGTGCATCATGCCGACAAATGTCATCTTTTAGCGTCCTTAAAAACATAATAACTAAATTGGACCTACCTTCTTGTACCTGTCGTGTGTAAGATGGTGGTGTGTGGTTTATACTCCTGCTATAGTGGAGTCAGGCCTCCTGCCACAACCTACACTCTATAACAAGGGACTACCTGCTCTGAATGGAGCCTCACCGTGTGGGGTGGGGGGGGGGGGGGGCACTTTCCCAAATTTGAATACCATGTGTGAACACGATTCCAAGGGAAAGGCTCCTTTTAGGGGTCCTTTTAGGGGTGCTTTCTTGACAATTTTGGAGGGAAAGGGGTACGTTTTAAAACTACTTTAGAGACTTTTTTTCCCATCATGTTTAGTGATCACCCATAGTTTATTATATTTTCTGTATGGCCACCTGTGATAATGGTATATTGTTCACGATCACCCATAATCAGTAAATAATTATTTGCTCAATTGTCCGTAAAAATGGTATAATCTTTGCTGCTTTTTGCCCGTGATTAGGGTACAAAATTCGGGGTCATGTGCACACATGGTGACTATAGAAAAGATTGGGAGTGCCCCCCCCCCCTCTGGGAGCCTCACCTTAGCAGTGAATGACTTGGCCCTTGTGGACATAGAGTAAAGTACCCTAGTTCCGGACAGTTAGTGGATATCAAATTTCTCTGGATAGGAGCTATCTGTTAACACCAGAATAGTTGCATATGGAAGGCAAACGTGTTCTTTTGAAATTGCAATGGGTTTGAAATTACTGCTTACTCAGCAATATGGGTCAGGCTTGATTAATTCAATCCAGTGCAATTCAATGTCAACTTGATACCCAATTCCGGACATGGGACAGCCTAAAATCCTATCAAGGGGACATTCTATTTGAAAGCTACTGGACACTATAAAAGGTCAATACTATAATTATGTGTCAAGATGTATTAGAGTTATGCATGTATCATATGTTTTGCATACAATATGACCCAGTGCACCTTGTCCTTGTATTTAGCACCATTGCGCAGGAACATGGTCTATACTAGGCCAAAAAAAAAGAAGGTTTGTTTCAGGTCACCCGACCGACCCTATCTAAACAGGGCCGACCCTACGTTTTTATATGCAATTTTGAAGAAATTTTTATATTTTTAGACTTTTTTGGGGTCAATTTTAGGTTTACAAAATTTTGGAAAAAAATCTCTTCATTTTTACACTTTTATGGGTCAATTATAGAGGGAAAGTAAAAAAAAAAAAGAAAAAAAAAAAAGAAATCCGACCTACCGACCCTAGAGTTTCTTCCCATGTTACCTGAAACAAAACTTTTTTTTATTTGGCCCTATAGACTTGGGTTGGTACATACCAATTCTAATCACATTTTCTTGTGTTCTACCTTCTAGTAAGGTAGCATTTAGGGAATTCACCAGGTATGGTAACATGCCTAATTATGTATGTATTCAGTACAACAATCATCACATGATTACAGAGTGTCCGGAATTAGGGTCTGTCGGGCTTTGTGTGCCTTTACTCTAAATCTACCTGGGTGCTGATTTAAGCCTACTGCTCAGGTAGCACTATATAAGTACTACCGTAAAAGCTCGCGACTTGAAGCCGCGGCTTGTACACAGTCTTTATGAAAACATGCAGGACAGTGGCAATGTCCTTCTAAAATGCCACCGGTCCCGTAGATTCACACGTCTGGCACGTCTAGTAGAACCGAATGTCCACACACCTAGGATAGCTCTCCTAGGTGTGTGGACAAATGTTAACAGCGCAATCCTAACACAGAATTAAGATCGTCTAAATTATCTTAAAATCTCATCTTAACCTATCTTAAAGCCTCAGTATCCTTGCATTTAGCCACACCTTTTTGCTCCTATAGCCTGCTAATTTGCATTGTAAGACCCGCCTACATTTCACTACAGTTCAAGTTATGTAGGTCTGTAGTACGGATACTACAGGCCTGCACACCTTTGGGGAGGCACTTCCTATATACCTTTGAGTGTTTGTTGTGATTACCTGCTGCACAGGAGAATGCCCCACTCTGGGCCCTACCACACTGATATTCCTAGGCTCCCTATATGACCAATCTCTCAGTTACTAGTGCCTAACCTAGTTAGTCATTTTTCGGCTCCCTATATGACCATATGACCAGTCTAGGTAAGTTATTATTGTCAGGGGGGAGGCGCTCTCCAAGGGTGATTCAGTGGTGATTCAATGCACCATGAGTGGATAAACCAGGAGTTAAGACTGATTTGAGTGGATCTCTGTATTTATTTCATGTAATTCTTCATTATAATATACAATTAAAGATTGTACTTAAGTATACCTGTAGTAACTTTGTTTCTCCTTTGTAATAAAGACTTTTAGACAAAACTAATTGTGTTCATTGCATTTCCTATGGGGATCTATAGACAATAAATTAGCTCTTTAAGGGCGGCATGTCGCTAGAAGATGGCATTTGTCGTCATGATGCACCAATGCAGCGCCAGTGAGTAACTCGCCAGTGCAAGTTACCCTAGCATGTTACTCACAAGTGCTGCATTGGTGCATCATGCCGCCACATTGGGAGTGTATCAACCCTGTAGTGTTGGGATGATGCTTGAATGCAGCACAGGCGAATTACTCGCCAGGACTGCATTCATGCATCATGAAGACCTAGGGCATGGCGCATTCAGGTATCATGCCGTCCTGAAAGGGTTAATGGCTCAGCAGACACATATTGATTCAATGTGCTATATTGCTTGTAATCATGATGCAATTAAGAATACACTGAGTACACTGGGACTTATATGCCTATACATGCATCATGACTAATCACATATATATATATATATTTCCCATAGCACTGAAACTGTTCTATATAAAGATACGACAGAATTATACACGTGTACTTAAAATGTAACGAGAGTTGGCAAAGAGCCATTATATGATACAGTCACATGCCTGAGGAGGAAGGGAGAAGAGTAAACTGTAAAGGCTACACCATTGCTGCACTGGAGACACACGAGTCAGGGGGTAGGAAAAAAGCAGTTTTCTGTCTCACATCGGTTTAACATCTCTCAGACTAACAGGTAAGTTGGGGTTCCTTGTTTGGTGTATTTGTCCACATGTATGGGGGTAGACCCTTAAATTTGACACGGCGACATGCGACATTGGGACCCCCCCCCCCCCCATCTTTACCAAGACCAAATTTGGCTTTGTGCCAACCCTCACCTATACCTATGCCACACCTGCGTCACCAAATTCCAAACTCCGCACCTTGCAGCCTCTCCCATAGGTGCGGTTAATAATGCAGTGCTATTATTCCGCTTAGTGAGTAAGAGCTATTTTTGGTGTGGTGAGTAAACCCTCCACACCCCAAGTGTGAACGTCTTTGACCGGGTGCCAGCTTTGACCGGCTTGATAGAAAAGGGCTTATTAAGGGCATTGAAGATAAAAATTGGCTGAAAAGGTTAATGGATGTTACCAGCCCCAAGTTCAAGGTCATGTGGCTGTTACCAGAGCCTTCCTTCTGAAGGATTTGGGAATGAGAGTAATACATTGTAGGAGGCTCGCTCACCTGTAGTAGGAATGCCACCTACACACACCACCACCATACACACTACCCAGTAAACACAACTACGTTGGTCAGACGTAAATCTACGTTGAATTTTGGTCTGAACTACGTAATTTTAGAAGGTTTATGAACGTCAAAATGTTAAGGTTTATTTACCACTCTCAAACCTACAGGTCTGATTTACGCAGCTAATTTACGTAAATCTACGTTCAATTGGGATTTAAACACATTACATATAATTCTAAATAGTGGGATTCAGACAAAGACTTGTATTATATTGCAGACAAATTAACATTAACAAACAATATTCATACAAAATAACCACTATAATGTCATTTCATTCTATATAGTATATTCTTGTAGTTCAACTGAACAGCCTCACATGCAGTATAGATCTGTTGAATAGTTTAGGCTGCAGAGAGGCTTTATATTTCTTCTCTTACCACAAATGTGGTGTCCGATCAGTAAAGTGCCACAAAACACACATTCACGCCCAACACTTTAGTCTACTCTCCTTTATATATAAATGTTATATTGAGTACAGTTTATTTGCATGATATTGAATTCATAATTAATGAGAATTTACTGCTTGAATATGGTAGATTTGTCAAAGAGCTGTAGCATTCTCTCCATAATTGATAGTGCTGCCACCTAGTGTGACACTGAGAAGTCATCTACCCACTTGAAGTTGAAAAGTTAAGTCTTTTAACGTAGATCTACGTAGATTTATTACGTATATTTACGTCTGAATGAGGTAGATTAACGTAAATCAGACGTCTACGTCTGTTGAACGTAAATAAACCTTAACGTTTTGACGTCTACAAACCTTCCAAAATTACCAATCTCAAACCTTTTGGTTGGAAAACTACCTAGAGAAACCTCTGACCTACGTTGGAAATACGTAGGGTGTTTACTGGGTATACACTACACACAGGTAGACGGGGTTTTGTTTCATCAAACCACCCACTAGACAACTCACTAGGCGACTCACTAGACCACTCACTAGATGGCTCACTAGACCACTCACTAGATGGCTCACTAGACCATTCACTAGACCATTCACTAGACCATTCACTAGACCACTCACTAGACCACTCACTAGACCACTCACTAGACCATTCACTAGTCCATTCACTAGTCCATTCACTAGACCATTCACTAGACCATTCATTAGACAACTCACTAGACCATTCATTAGACAACTCACTAGACCATTCACTAGACCAATCACCAGACCATTCACTAGACCATTCACTAGACCACTCACTAGACCACTCACTAGACCATTCACTCGACCATTCATTAGACAACTCACTAGACCATTCACTAGACCATTCACTAGGCCATTCACTAGACCATTCACCAGACCACTCACTAGACCACTCACTAGACCACTCACTAGACCACTCACTAGACAACTCACTAGACCACTCACTAGACCACTCACTAGACCACTCACAAGACCACTCACAAGACCACTCACTAGATCACCCACTAGACCACTCACTAGACCATTCACTAGTCCATTCACTAGACCATTCACTAGATGGCTCACTAGACCATTCACTAGACCACTCACTAGACCACTCACTAGGCCATTCACTAGACCACTCACTAGACCACTCACTAGACCACTCACTAGACCACTCACTAGACCATTCACTAGACCACTCACTAGACCACTCACTAGACCACTCACTAGACACTAGATTCAGTGTTTGTTTTGCCAAACCTATTTCTGTTACAACGGTATATCTTTGATGGATTGGAAATTGGGTCAGTGGTTCTGCCCTGATAATCCAGGGGAAGGCAATGGTGTTGGCAGTCTCCCAGCAGATTCGTCCATCCCTGTTTGTACCGGCACTACTTCGTTATTTGAGATTGTGCTGGGCACGCGCACCAACTGACCTTTGTCTCCAAGCAGAGTCCTAGTCCTACCGCCAGGTAGGACAGTGTGGGCCACTGTGACTGCTACACTTGGCTACCTGTGCTACCTGTGTACAGACCCCTGTCCCTTCCTTGCTCCCCACAGTGTTGTAGGTATGCAGGCCATGTGCTTTGAGGACCGCAGCAATGTTGACACAAAGCAGAGGGGGGACTTTGCTAAATGTGGGTATATATAGTTTAATGCAAAATTGTGTGTTCTACATCCCAGTAATATTATTTATTATGCAAATCCATTAGATTATGGCATTTTAATGCATTCAAATGCATGCATTTTCACCAGAATGCTATGCTCAAAGCAGAGGGGGAACATAGAGTTGACTACCCTGTTTCTGTGAACAGAAACACCTGACCTCCCCCCGAGGTTTAGCTCAGTGGTGGCCCGTGGTGCTGGGAGAGTGTGGTGTGGTGTGGGTCGGCTCTGGCAACAGCTCAACACCAGTAGTTCCACCACCACTAGGTGAGTTCGGGGAAGGCCAAAATAATTACTTTTGTGATTACGAGAACCAGCGTGCCTGTACCTTCCGGTACAGTCTCACAAAGCACCAGCTTCAGCAGCTGAAGCTGGTGCTTTGCAGAAATCTACCTGAAGGTGCGGGCACGCTGGTCCTCGTAATCACGAAAGTAATTATTTTGGCCCTCCCCGAACTCACCTAATGGATAGGTGTCTCTGTTCACGCAGCAGGTTTCTGGTAATGTATAGACTGGCCATGCCGCTCCCTAATTCATGGCCCTAGACCCCTAAATTCGACATGGCGACATGGGCATTTCTTAAATTCGACATGGGACATGAGGCCTAGTGACATGCGACATGAGGCTTAAAAAGATAGTGACATGGGACATGGACAGTTCTTAAAATTAACATGGGACATGTGCATTTTTAAGCGACATAGACATGCGACATAGCCATTTCTTAAAATCGACATGCGACATAGGGACCCCCCCATCAAGGGCCCCTAATTCGTTAGCACTACATTGGGACAGGTACAGGACTACCTTGAGGGGTCAGGCTGTCAAGGCCAGTCAGTTAATTGGTTTAATTACCCCAGGATCTTCAGGAGGGGAGGATGAAGATCTCCTACCACTGGAAGAGTGGCCCTTGCTGACCTAGGAAGCTGTTATAATGACAGCATCCAGGGGATGCAAAGATACATGTGTTTTAAAGGGACTAGCAAAGAATAATTAGTTGTTATTCTGGAAACTGTTGTGAAGACAGTATCTGGGGAGCCTATGACAAATTTTCACTGGTCAAGTATATACTTATGAATAACAAAACTGCATATAATAATAAGCAGTGAAGTACCTTACATCCTCCCGCTATAGACGTGTCATTTTTTGTACCATACTTCAACCCTAGCAAGAAAATCACCAAGAGTGGTGCTATGTTAATATTTTCTCTCTCAAATATTTGATTTTTGTATATAATGTAACTTTTTGTTTATTTATTTATTTTTTTTGTTGTATATATTTCCCTGTATTTTTCATTTTTGAACTCATCCACAACATACCCATCTTTATCTCATCCAATATGTGAAAACAACGTACGCCTCATGTGTTAGAAAAAGGTGTCACCTTTTATTGTCATAAATTATACCACAAATTGTAATTTTTGTGATTTGGCAATAAAAACCTTTCAAACCTTAAAAAAAATTACCCCATTCAAGTGTTTTATTACTCCTTTCAAATCGGCTGTGTATCATCCAATAATCATCCATGAGGCCAGCCCCATCTCCTTGCAGTCGGATATGTATTGGTCAATAGAAGTTCTCGGCCGGGACCACGTCGGCCAGGCCAAAGTCGGCTGGAACGCTACTTGGGGAAGGGACGCGGGAGGGGTATATAAGGGAGCGCATCTGCTGGGATACGAAGAGTTGGTGTCAAGCTACTAATAATAAAGGATCTCTTGGGAAACCGCAAGGCTGGCTGTTGTGTTCTTCGTCATATGCAAATAATATCTTTACTATATATATATATATATATATATATATATATATATATATATATATATATATATATACACTGTTAGAAGTAATCTGGGCGGATTGGTACCGTGCCCCGGCAATTATAGATTTGGAGCACTGTATACCCCCGTCACTTATACAAGGCAGGCACTCATTCGAAATCCTATTTCAGTGCTTAAAATAACTTCAAGGCCCCTCTATCCTGATGCTATCCCGAGACAGGGACTTATTTAAATCTTGGCACTTAATTGGGACGGTACGGTTCTAACAATTCTTTCTTGGGTCACTTTCAGGTACACCAGCAAGATGTTCCTTGAGATTGTTGTTACCGCGGCCATCGGCTTGGTTATCGGTATCATGTGCCTGGTCCGTAGACCGGCACAGTTATGGAAAGAAGACACTGATTCTGGTCCAGGCTACAGAAGACTCGGAGCATTTGAAGTTATGATGGCGCGTCTCGGAAAGAAAGGAGAATGCAATGTATCCAGTATAATATTCATCCGTTCAAAGTTCCCCTTGACTGAAGTCAATGTACGCAAAGCACTCATTGCACTCTCTCAGAGGCATCCATTGCTGAGGATGAGACTTGGACAGGAAAATGGCGAGTACACCTACATGAAAGAGATAGAAGACTTTAGAGTGGATTTGGAGATTTGTGTCACTACTGACTGGAAAGGACTAATGGAAGACGAAGTGTCCAAAATATATGACACAGAAAAAGGGCCTTTATGGAAAGTAAAGTTTATCCCTCATCAGACCTCTTATGAGGATGGAGAGGAAGCTGGCTATCCGCACCAGGCTGCATGCATCTTTGGCTTTCACCACACAATTGCGGATGCAGCATCTTTCTTCATGCTCTTTGGCGAATTTGTCAATACACTACAAGCAATCCAGGAGAATGTTGAACATCTTGTCCAGTCAATGCCCCTCTTGCCTCCAGTTGACGCCTACATTGACAATGCCAAGATTTATTCCCCAAAGTACAATCTGAAAGTTAACCTCATTCATGCCCTTGGTATGCTTAGTTCTATTGTTCCGCCAATTGTACTAAAAACCTTTTTTAAGCCAGCATTGTTTGTGAAGAACCTTGGTGTAGAAATTGACAGGAATCCAAAAGCTGCAAAGCAGAACTGTTTCATTGTAGCGGAACTGACAAGGAAACAGACCTCCGAACTTCTGGCATCCTGTAAAAGACACAATACCACTGTGCAGTGTGTGATCCAGACAGCTGCCTGTTTGGCATATGCTGCAATGGCAGATGGAGGTCAAGTCACACACTCCCACAACATCAACTGTCGTATTTCTGTCAATCTCCGTCGATTCCTTGCCTCACATGAGCTAAATGACTACTTTGGGCTGTATGTGTCATCATTTGCAATGAGTACAAACATTCAGCCATCAATGTCTTTCTGGGACATGGTCAGTCAGGTGGCTCCAGATCTTCAAGCTAAAGTAAAGTCACAAATGCCATTTCTCTATTACAATGTGTGGGCCATTCTTGCCAAAATGGATGCGGACTCAAATCCGTTAATCACTGCAACGGCTGACCTTCCAGGCCAAAGAAATGTTGACCTTGGTTTCCATAACTATGGTAACTTCAACTCTCTGAACAAAGATGAAAACAGCCAATGCAAGTTGTCAGGTTTCTTTACAACGGCCCATGTAATAAGTTCGGGGCCTGTGTTTGGACATGCACTAGCTACCGTTAATGGCAAACTGTCGTGGTCATTTCTCAGCTGCTTACATATATGCACTGAAGAGCAGGCCCAGAAGTATGCAGACATGACGCTGAAGTTACTCGTAGAAGCAATCCAAGAATGAATAGACAAAGGTTCAAGAGTTTTGGTCTTTTGAAGGGTTATTTCACGAGTTGAATGTCAGGCCGTATTTCACGAGGCCGTACCTTTGTGTTTATTTTTTCACCTTTTTCGATTGAAATTAAGTTATTATAGTGGAGGATGGCCTAAATTAGCTGAAATAGCATTTTTCTGCGCCGTTCAAATGTAAACAAACCGTCATTTTGATGATGTCACAGGGCCGTGAAATACGGCCATGGGTTATTTCACAGGGGGCGTTAGATATGGCGCTCCTTAGTTAAGTCAATGAGACAGCGATATTTGATAAAATATAACAGGGATTTCACTGTTTATGAAGGCATGATGTCATAGTTGCACAAACACTGACCTTGTTATAAATTTGCTGGCGTTGCATATTACTAGCCCTTGAGTTTTCCCTGCAAACAGAATCTCTAGCAGAAGTTGTGCCATTCTTGTATCAAAACTCAATGAATGTGTTTTGAATGTTTTTGGAAATTTTCTTGTGTCATATTCCCTGTCAATATTTGTAGTGAAACTCGGGAAATACGCATCTGCATTCTACTTGTGGAATTTCTGGTTATTTGCATGAGTAAAACTTGGGAAATTACCATAGAACATGTCACTAAGAAGGTTCACTATTCTCGAGAATCTCCCGTGTCTATCTTGTCTCTACAGCTTGTGCTTTTCCCAGGAAATACACACGTTTCTCACTTGTGACATTCTTGAGTTCTGTTTGGAGGGTTTGTATCAACCACGTTGCGTCACAATGAGGTAATCACAGGCAGTTGACAAGGCTCCCTTTGTAATATAACCATGTATAGCCATTGTTAATCATATTATTATTCACTATGTAATTGTATTTAATCTATAGTTTGTGTCGATTGCTTCTTCCACCACCCTCCCCTTCCAACTTCTTGGAATTGTTCGAGACGGGGATATGGGAGGGTGGATGTGGTCTGATGTGGCGTGATTGTATGTGATTGGAGAATGCATGTGACATGATGTTGGTTTGGACCACTCGGAAGAGTATGGCTATTTTGGTGAATGAGGTAACGACCACCAGCTCAGGCGCTCCCTCCAGCCCTGGAGAAATAGGTACTAATATGTGGTGCACAAGGCACCACGGAGGAGTAGTGACTGTGACTTTGATCACAAGGCCAGAGACTCGGGGGACGGAGTCACCAACGGGACCAGGGGGCTGGGGTGGACAGGGGGAGGCCTGGTGGCTAAAGGCCATGGAGATGTGCGGCCCAGAGTGTGGCGGGCCCTGATCAGAGGGCGGGAGTGGGACTTGTGGCATTGGCTTGGACAGAATAAAAGATCCTGGATATTACATTTATTTCTCAGAGTTATTATGTTACACCTTCAGGCATCACAGCGGCCAAAGTGGCATAATGCATTAAAGCTATTTTTGACCCTTAAAGCAAAGAGCAAAGAATACTAAGAGGGTTCACTTAGGAGTTCTCCTATAGGTTAGCATTATCCCTCAGCAATTACATACCCTAAAATACCCAAAGGATAATAATAATATTTATTGCTTGTAGTGTATCTCCAACATGTGTTAACTCTGATTATTGTAAACTTTGAATATTTTGAAAAATGTTTGAAATAAAAGTTTTCTTTTATGGGATTAATGCAGATTTCTGGTCATATCTGCCCTGTGGCGCCCCCTTGTGGATGGAGTGTACAGTCTGCTGTTCTCGCCTAAACCCATTTTAACTAATGACCTCCTGGAGCTACTATTTCTTATTAGAATTCCTCCAAATTTAACATGGGTATTGAGAAAAACATGTAAAAGAAAATATATGAATGTGAAAATGTTTTCATCATCTGAAATGTGGTTTCATTTGAGGCTCAGTAAATAGGTTTTGAATGGGCTTTGTGGACTGTACACTCCATCCACCAGGGGCCGCCATGGGCTTTTGGGGGACATGAAAATCAGTGGACCCTCTTATTATTCTTTGCTCTTTGCTTAAAGGGCGAACAGAAGCATTCATTGACCTCTACGGGATAACTCTTTGTGATGACAACATGACCTTATATTCCCCTACGCGAAATTATATTCAAAATTGTAGGACAGATATGGTCCTCCAATAGTATCATTGATTATCGGTGTTGCTGGTAGGATCTTTGGCTGAGAAAACCTAGAGATGTTATCAATTGGTAACCAGTTTAGCATTAAACATGCAAAGGATTTAGGATGTCTTGTATTATATCAACTATAATATTAACACCAGTTGTTGTTGTTTATATTTTTATTGGCTGAAAAATCACAAATATAATACGTGGTGCACAAGGCACCACGGAGGAGTAGTGACTGAGACTTCGATCACAGGGCCAGAGACTCGGAGGGACGGAGTCACCGACGGGACCAGGGGGCTGGGGTGGGCAGGAGGAGGCCTGGTGGCTAAAGGCCATGGAGATGTGCGGCCCAGAGTGTGGCGGGCCCTGAGCAGAGGGCGGGAGTGGGACTTGTGGCATTGGCTTGGACAGAATAAAAGAACCTGGTTATTACATTTATTTCTCAGAGTTATTATGTTACACCTTCAGGCATCACAGCGGCCAAAGTGGCATAATGCATTAAAGCTATATTTGACCCTTAAAGCAAAGAGCAAAGAATACTAAGAGGGTTCACTTAGGAGTTCTCCTATAGGTTAGCCTTATCCCTCAGCAATTAGAATACCTCAAATACCCCAAAGGATAATGATAATATTTATTGCTTGTAGTGTAGCTCCAACATGTGTTAGCTCTGATTATTGTAAGCTTTGAATATTTTGAAAAATGTTCGAAATAGAAGTTTTCTTTTATGGGATTATTGCAGATTTTTGGTCATATCTGCCCTGTGGCGCCCCCTTGTGGATGGAGCGTACAGTCTGCTGTTCTCGCCTAAACCCATTTTAACTAATGACCTCCTGGAGCTACTATTTCTTATTAGAATTCCTCCAAATTTAACATGGGTATTGAAAAAAGTACGTAGAGAAAATATGTGGAGGTAAAAAGTTTTTCATCATCAGAAATGTGGTTTCGTTCGAGGCTCAGTAAATAGGTTTTGAATGGGCTATGTGCACTGTACACTCCATCCACCAGGGGGCGCCATGGGCTTTTGGGGGACATGAAATTGGTCAGTGGACCCTCTTATTACTCTTTGCTCTTTGCTTGAGGCGAACAGAAGCATTTATTGTCCGCTACTGGATAACTCTTTGTGATAACGACATGACCTTATATTCCCCTACGCAAAATTATATTCAAAATTGTAGGACAGATATGGTCCTCCAATAGTATCATTGATTATCGGTGTTGCTGGTAGGATCATTGGCTGAGAAAACCTAGAGATGTTATCAATTGGTAACCAGTTTAGCATTAAACATGCAAAGGATTTAGGATGTCTTGTATTATTATCCAGATTCCTATTATTTTCGTCTTTGAAATTTCACTAATTTGCAGGCGAGTCAGCGAGTTCACTGACTCGTCTTGCCTGAAGTCCATTTTCCACGAGTTATCATTGTTTCTCCTGCCTTAAAAGCTGACAACTTAAAGAAAACATATTATTCTTTGATAATCCGCAATAATTTACTACTTAAATGGCCAAATTAAGGAGGATTGATTGATTTTCGACAAAGTTTAGTCGCCGAAACTTGACTCGTCGGATTCTTGAAATTTGTGCATTTTTTTACGACATCCGGAAAAAGGCGCAATTTTAATTTTTGCCATTTTATAATTACCAAAACACAACCAAACTTCATCTAAAATCAATCCTTACCATTCAGGATAGCGATGAACTCCATATTTAATTGTATTATGCCATAATCAAGCATTTACTAGCGTTCTCGACACGACGACAAATCGTAAACAAAATATGGCCATCTCGCGGGTTCACGGGATCTCACGAGAGTGCCACTCGGAAATGCTCGGGGGGTCGGTACGGACATTTCATCTTCCAAAATAGAGCAAATTGCGGACATTCAAGGTAATATTATTACTGCTACAGGTAATATAGAGGCATTTGCGGACATTTCGGACAGTATTACCGTCTTGATAAAAAAATAATTTGTTTATCGAGCGCTTCGGCAATCTCCGGTAGCAAAATCCAACATGGCGGACAGTGGAACGCCGAGCAACGATGATTCGGTACCGACTTGGTTAATTTCATCGATTACAGCTAAAATATGGAAGGTAAGTCCGCAATTTTTGTTGTCATTGATAGATTAGGCTCCCTCAATTTGGGGGGTGAAATTCCGGACAGCTCAGTATCCGGGTTATCCCGCAAAATGATATTGACGAACTCTCAAACTTGAAAAAACCAAAAAACAGAGCCAATGATCAAATGATAGAAGTTGGAATGACAGCGTGGCTGGGCGCCTCTGTTTGAAAACGCTTGAACCAAATTTTCTGGGGGGGTACGGCCTAATTCAGCTATCAGGTGTCTAAATGTAGGATCTCTTCTCTGGCGTGCGCTATTTTTTTTTCAATATGACTCGATTTTAAAGCTGAAAACGACTATTTTTTTTTTCGGGGAATGTGAAGGAACCACTCGCGGCCTGCCACTGTCAGTAGGCATGGCAGTGTAAAAATCGTTATGGAAGAAACAACTTTAAAAACGCACCAATGTGTTGGTTTTGTACCCATTAAAGATGATCCAGTATCAAAATTCCTAAATCAGTGTATTTTCCTTAGGTGTTGCTATGGTAAAGATATGCCAAAAGGGAGCTGCTTGTGTTAAAATGGCCCCAGCTGAATAGAACCATTATCTTTCACTCATGGGGTTCTCACTGCACCACGGGGCCCCCTAGGTAAAAAATGTTACACCGGATAGCATTAGATCCAATGCAAACCACCAGCACAAGCATGCTGCCATCTGGTTTCTAATATACCTTATGGTGGTGTCCAGGTAGGCAGTAGTAAGGGGAGTGACCACTGAATGGAACAGCCAGTACACTCACCAAGCACATGCAGGCACCTGTTTGCTACAACATGAGGACTGCAGGCTTATTGGAGACTTGCAAATCCAATGAGTGGCACACATCCTCTGGTATATTTTTGGTTGGTATTTTGTCTGTTACATGATAGGCCATGGGCCAATAAAAACAATTTCACTGCTGCATTTTACCTAAATTATAGCTAAAGGGATCAATTTGCATTTGCAAGTGGTATGCACAGTTTGGAATATTTGGTGACTGGTTGTAAAGTTAAGATGCTGATAACTAGTTTTTGAGTCCAGGCAGGAAATTAATTTTACAACATACCAAAACTTCAATATTTTTGGAGAAAATTTGCTTTTTTGACCCATCAGGAATTTCAATGAATTGAGTTAGTTAGGTGACAGCCAAAGTCTGGTGTCTTTTGGGGCCATAATAGGCCGCCATTGGTGGCGCTGCAGTCAGGTACCCTGCCATGCCTAGTGCCACTGTCATTTCTCAACTTGAATCAAATTTCTTGAAAATGGCTCATATCAAAGGTAATTCTCAACCAATATTCACCTTATTAGGCTCGTTAGATGCAGAAATGTCATCTTTATTAGGCCCTAGTGTGTCAGCCCTCCACCCCCCCTACTTTTTGTGAAATTTGACTTTGTTTGGGAATTTTGGCGAGTAGAACGCTTCGACTAGGACTCTTTTGAATAGCGCCAAACGAAGCGTCTCGGCAAGAGGATTTCAGAAATGTAAAATTTGTCTCTCTATCATGTTTAGTTCCATAGCTACAGGTATTTGGGGCAGGGCACCCCCTTGAAGAAAGAAAAAATTGCCCCCCCCCCCGTGTCAGGTTTCAGGGTTGAATTTGTCGATCAAAAAGTAGAATTTCCGAGTACCGCGATGTCCGTAAAAAGCGTGTTCCACTCTGCTTACGTCTTGGCTGAGGCCAGAAATGAAACCCTGACAAAATTCTGATCGAAATGCACTATTTACATGTCCAAATCAGACAAGGTTTCATATTTTCAATTTATTGCCAGTCATGTGTATTGGGGTGAAGCAAAAAAAAATTGCCCCCCCCCCACTCGGAAATCACCCTTAGTCGTTTCTCTGAAAGCCGCGTATGTAGCGACACGGTCCCCAAAGTCATTTCCATGATAGCCGTATGTAGCGACAGGGCCCCGGTAGCTGTTTACCTGATACTAAGCGGCATGTACTTTTATAAGATGTATAGATCTACCAGTGCTGGTCTCTTCACTAATAGTAGATTGGTAACCCGGGAGGGGGGGGTCCCTTTTTCTTAAAGTACATGGTCCGACCCGAGGAGGGATAAAAAAATCGCATGCGCTGGTCTCTTCGCTAATAGCAGATTGTTAAACGGGGGGGGGGAGGATCCCTTCAACCCGAAGAGGGATAAAAAATTGCATGCGCTGGTCTCTTCGCTAATAGTAGATTGTTAACCCTTGGCGGGGGGTGGGGGGTCCTGGGGTTAAATTTGTCAATCAGAAATGAAATTTCCGAGTACCGCGATGCCCCCGAAAAACCGTGTTCCACTCTGTTTAGGGCTTGGCTGAGGCCAGAAATGAAACCCTGACAAAATTCTGATTGAAATGCACTATTTACATGTCCAAATCAGACAAGATTTCATATTTTCAATTTATTGCCAGCCATGTGTATTGGGGTGTTTATTTTTGGTTTATGACCAGAACGGTTATTAGAGCTGTCTGTGGTTTGATACATGTAAATACCCGGTATTTAACACTCAGAAAGGCAAATAAAGCTGTCTGTGGTTTAATACATGTAAATACCCGGTAGTGACTTTAAATAAAAGGCCATGGTTCTTCAGAAGTTAAAGTTCTTTTTTTGCCATTTTATATGTAAATTCTTATATTTTCCAGTGAACGTGAGCGGTACGAGCGGGAGTCGCACAAACGGGAGCCACGGGAGCGGGAGTCGCAGGAGCGGGAGCCTTGGCCACGTGGACACAGCGTTCAGAACCTTGATCAGGGGCTCTTCAACACGTCTAGGGGCTCCAACCACTCCTCCTTGGGTCAGCATTTTGCATGAATGCTGATTAGGACCCAAATTGTGAGTAGCACAGCTCATGTCGTTTAACCCAGTTAGGCTCCATCCCTCAGTACATCAGAAATGAAATTTCCGAGTACCGCGATGCCCCCGAAAAACCGTGTTCCACTCTGTTTAGGGCTTGGCTGAGGCCAGAAATGAAACCCTGACAAAATTCTGATCGAAATGCACTATTTACATGTCCAAATCAGACAAGATTTCATATTTTCATTATTGCCAGTCATGTATATTGGGCTGAAGCAAAAAAAAATTAACCTCCCCCCACTCGGAAATCACCCTTAGTCGTTTCTCTGAAAGCCGCGTATGTAGCGACACGGTCCCCAAAGTCATTTCCATGATAGCCGTATGTAGCGACAGGGCCCCGGTAGCTGTTTACCTGATACTAAGCGGCATGTACTTTTATAAGATGTATAGATCTACCAGTGCTGGTCTCTTCACTAATAGTAGATTGGTAACCCGGGGGGGGGGGTCCCTTTTTCTTAAAGTACATGGTCCGACCCGAGGAGGGATAAAAAAATTGCATGCGCTGGTCTCTTCGCTAATAGCAGATTGTTAAACAGGGGGGGGGATCCCTTCAACCCGAATAGGGATAAAAAATTGCATGCGCTGGTCTCTTCGCTAATAGTAGATTGTTAACCCTTGGCGGAGGGGGGGGGTTCTGGGGTTTAATTTGTCAATCAGAAATGAAATTTCCGAGTACCATGATGCCCCCGAAAAACCGTGTTCCACTCTGTTTAGGGCTTGGCTGAGGCCAGAAATGAAACCCTGACAAAATTCTGATTGAAATGCACTATTTACATGACCAAATCAGACAAGATTTCATATTTTCAATTTATTGCCAGCCATGTGTATTGGGGTGTTTATTTTTGGTTTATGACCAGAACGGTTATTAGAGCTGTCTGTGGTTTGATACATGTAAATACCCGGTATTTAACACTCAGAAAGGCTAATAAAGCTGTCTGTGGTTTAATACATATAAA
Source organism: Harmothoe impar (assembly GCA_947462335.1). Lineage (NCBI taxonomy): Eukaryota > Metazoa > Annelida > Polychaeta > Phyllodocida > Polynoidae > Harmothoe > Harmothoe impar. Next base: position 8,200,946 of record OX381713.1, read on the forward strand.
TACCCGGTAGTGACTTTAAATAAAAGGCCATGGTTCTTCAGAAGTTAAAGTTCTTTTTTTGCCATTTTATATGTAAATTCTTATATTTTCCAGTGAACGTGAGCGGTACGAGCGGGAGTCGCACAAACGGGAGCCACGGGAGCGGGAGTCGCAGGAGCGGGAGCCTTGGCCATGTGGACGCAGCACTCAGAACCTTGATCAGGGGCCCCACAACACGTCTAGGGGCTCCACAACAGGCCTAGGGGCTCCACAACATGACTAGGGTCCCCACAACACGTGTAGGGGCTCCACAACACGTGTAGGGGCTCCATACCACGTCTAGGGGCTCCACAACATGACTAGGGGCCCCACAACACTCATACTAGCCCTTTAAATATGGACTTCATGAGAGGGTATTTCGGATACAAGTCGGGCGTGAAACCCATCTAGAAACTGTTCCACATATCTAGGAAACTCATCCACATGTTTAGGAACTCTTCAACATGTGTATCTAAACTCATCAATGGGTCTAGAAACTCTATATCTAGGAATTCCACTAGACATTTAGAAAGTCTAGGAACTCTTCAATATATCAATCTTCATCCAAGTCAATTGATTGCTGCCCTTTTAATTATTAATAAAATCAGTTTCCATTATAACAGAAGGAATTCCTTTGTTGTCATTTATAACCTCTATGTCATCAAGTAAACAAATTTCCTCACCAGTTCTGAAATAAATCCCAAACACACCTCCAAATGCCTAATGCGTTTCCAAACACAACCCCTTCCAAAATAGTAAATCCAGTATCTTCTCAAACAAGTGAGGGCTAGCAAACAGATGGAATCTGTTTGCGCCCTCACTTGTATCAACTATAATATTAACACCAGTTGTTGTTGTTTATATTTTTATTGGCTGAAAAATCACAAATAATACAGAATTTTTTTCATTCAAGAGCCAAAGGAGGCTTTCTTTCAGAGATAAGCATAGACAGAGTCTGTTATCAATATGATAATTTACAAATTCAATACTGTCGATAATGTCTTGTTTCACTGTGTCCGGTCTTAGTCAGGTCATTCGCATTCTCATCCAGCTGGCTACAATATTTTTGATAACTTAGTTGCAATATGTTTACATTGCCTGGGGATATTATACCAATTGCAAACACAACTACCTGATGAATGAAGCACTCTTTTTTTGCTTAACAAAATTTTATTTGTTTTCATGATTTTCGATAAACTTGTATCTTGTGTAGAATAGCTTTGTCTGGAATACATTCATGGAATATATGACGACTCTTCAGGTTTTTACTGCAATTGTATCCATACATTGGGACAGGGGGCCTTGAGTATAGTCAAAATATATAGGGTGTTATTATGTGAAACATGGTTACGTGATGCTATTCATGACTCATATATAAATGGGTGAGACCATCTATAAATGTACAATTGTGGTCCCAAAAGCAAACATCAAGAAACTTAACATTAATGTATACAACTCTATAATATCTAAAGCCTTAGATCTTGGCAATATGAAAACCCCTGGCGGATTGATTAACTCCCAGGGGGTCAGTTTTTCTTCATTATCAACCAAAGGCTACTAATATTGTGTAACGTCCGTCAGATCTATTTTCCTAACATAAAAAATATAGCTAAAAAATGCCACAGTCATTCCAAATTGCATGGGCAGGTAGGCTTGATATATAAGAACAAGCATGAAAAATTCTGGAACCCAGAGAGGAAGATTTTTTTTATTGTAATGTGTAGGGTCTCCACAGGCTGTTTGAGCACAAAAATATTCTTATTTTCACACTTATGATTTTTTTTGTCAAAAATTGAAGTATCTGCTATGGTCTGAATGAGTGTTTGGTGTAATAAAAGTAACATAGGGGCATACTATGTTACAATATGAAGAGGTTGCAGTGAGCAGAAATAGGATTTTTGGATAATAATCTGATAATGTAACGTCCGTCAGATAAATAAAATGTACCCTAAAATAATGAACAGTGGGTGAAAATAACATATTGAAGGTTCAGGATATTAGACAAGATACCCCTTTAAGATATTATCCAGTGATAACTCTAAGCCAGTTGATATTAACATCTCTGGGATGATATCAATTTTTGGTGTAACATCCGTCAAATCTATTCCCAAGAACTTTGTAATCAGTTTGAAAGGCAAATTGAATAATGCCTGGATATGTTTAGCACACCAAATTGATAGCTTGGGGCTATATGTAGAATATTTACCACAGAAGCATGTACTTTGATGCTTATTTGATAAGTTTCATATTTATCTGACGGATGTTACATAAATAGATGCTCAAGCTCAAGAAACACAACAAGTCCAACTGACCAGTCAAGCACGTAATGAACAGCGTGAACAGTTGATTACTGCCTTTGGTCCCGTTCAGGAACCTGTGATCAGCCCTGAGCTCGCTGCTCAACTTGCGGCCAGACCAGTTGATGTGACCTACGCGTCTACAGCGTAACTAGAGTCGCTCGGTGTGAGTGACTACATTAATGAGTTGGACTGCTGTGACATGCTGTGACATGTTGTGACGAATCTGCCCTGTATGACCTACATTTAATAATCTGTGTGTTCTACAACTTAGATCTGCCGAGATTATTAATTAGGTAATTTATGTAATCTACAAATTATGTATGTCTAAATTATATATTTATAGATCTACTGGTACTGCTAATACCCTGAAGGTAAATGATGATTAACCTCATTTGTATGTACCTAAACTTTAGATGTGTATTTGTACTTGTAGTATTATTACTAATATCTTGGAGGTAAATCATGTTAATACACAGCCTAGTTTCATACTGACTAGTTCTCATGAACGCATAAGTTATTGATGAATCAATTTGGGCTAATGTGGAAAAGTATTACGACTACTGTTGTTAGTGTTGTAGGTAGGGCGAACTCCCATTAACACTATTAACTGTGTGAGTTCTAAAATGGTGATACCTCCTGTATACCTGCTAACAAATACTTTTTGTATTGAGGACTATGATATACTATATACGCTGCCTGACTTATTGGTGCAAATATGGATATTATGTTATTCCCTGTCTTGTGCTGATGGTCAAGTAGTATTGGTATCACAAGTATAGCTCATAAACTACCGGTAGCAGCCTACACGGAATGCATTTGTGTCATTGTATAAACATTTTTACAGCCAATAATATTGGCCAGATGTGGGCGAAATGTTACCGGTACTTGCTCGTGTTGACGAGTTTTCAACTCATAATATGTAACAGAGACTTGTATCGTGTGTACTGGTGTACATATATACCGTATATTTGTATGTATAGGTGTACGTATATATTACCGGTAACATCCTACAAGGGATGCAATTTTGTATCTTGTTCATGCGAGATCATGGTCTGACCATTTGTGCAGCTGATAATTCTGGCAAGTTGTGGACTACTTATTACCGATAGTTACTCATGTTGATCAGTTTCAACTTGCAATATGTAATAGCGTCTTGTATCTTGTATACTTGTAACGTGTGATATGACTTATTTGACTCAACCGGGTTTGAGGGAGCCCACATGAAACGATCTAAGTAACCGAAAGAAACCTACACTATTAAGTAAGGCACACTTAAATCTAAGTAAAACTTGCCTAGATTTAGTGTGGTAAATTGAATGTCACTTGGTAACCAGTGACTGTATATTAATTATTGTTGTTGTAATCAACTGAACTTTACTTGTCTCTCACCCTTTTGGTGAGAATTTAACTTGTCTAAATTTATGTAGCTTAACTAGTCTAGTGAATTAAGGGAACGAATTGGCATTATACTTTATTACTGGATAAAAGTGCCAAAAGTTTTTTACACATGGTTTGAACCAAGAACTTTCACTTTTTTCCTTGCTCCAAAAGAAATTTCCATGCCATCACCGTTTTTCAGCCATTTTGAAATGTGATCACCAAAATCATTGAAATAAACAGGAAATCTTATTTTGAAGAACTTTTATAGAAATATTTAGGGCTGAAACCATACAAGATGCTAAACAGGTAACTATAAATGTAGGTTAATATCCAAATCTAAATCATGCAGTAAAAATTCAAGATGGCTGGCCTTCATAAAGATGACTGTCAGATCACATGAAACCATATTTTTTTAGGTTTATTTAGCTGTTTCTTTTGATTTGAAAAAAGGCTGATCCAGGGGGAAGGGGGGGACGCAACAGGATTGCCCCCACCCCCAACAAAAAAAAAGAGAGAGGAGAGGAAAGATGGAGGAAAAGGAGAGAAGGAAATGAAAAGAAAGATTGGAAAACTAGCTCTTTATTTAAGAAAAGTATTTCAGGGGAGTAGATAGTATCTTTTCCTGGAGGGGGGGGGGGGATTAATATATTTCTGAGCAGGTGGGGGAAAATGTGACTGGGGGGGGGGATAGTTCTAGTTTTGCCCACCAGGGGGCACAGTGATAGCAGAGGAGTGAAAAATAAGTCACAAAATGCACTAGGGTACATTTAATGTAGAATATTCTCCTCTAAATAATCTTTGGTGCAAGTGTTCTATATTTATTGTGGGACATTATGCATTTAAAGCTTATTTACTGTTTTCAGTTATACATTTTAACTCATGTTTGAGAAGTGATTTTGACAAAACGTGCAGCAATATTTGCTTTATTTTATATAGATCCTGTACCAGGTTATTTCCAAATTCCCCCGAGAGCAGGGGCATTGTCATGCCTTCTGCCGCCCCCCCCCTCCCCCCATTCCTCTTCTCAGGTTTGGGAGGGGGGCATGCTGCGGGCTGAGGGATTTCTTGAAGACGGAGGGGGGACATGGTCCCTCCCCTACCATACACCTCCAACATCCCTCAACCTCACCTTCCATTCCATGTCCACTCTCTTCCCCTCCAGATCCCCTCCCATGCCCTGGCCTACCCCTGTGGCCTCTCCTCCCTCTACGACTTCTGTGTACTCAAGCCTAGGGAGAGGGAAGCAGTTGGAGGGGAAGGGAAGCATTAGAAAAAAAGGACAGTCAAGAAATAGGATGCAAAACAAAAGAGTGCGGATTCAAAGTCTACCCTTTTGAAAGAAAACAACAACTAGAACAACCCCTGACTGCTGGCTGCAAATGAATCTATACAGCTCTCAGAACCCACCAGAAAAAAAACTTTTGCCTCTAGATCTCAAAAATATCCTGTGGGTACCAAGCTCGCTGTACCCTGCTTGCAACTTTATATTTGACCTTAAGTTTTTATAAAAGGTCCACAAGTTCAGTCAAGCTCTCCAACTGCACCCCTTCTTTCCACTCAATGCCGCTCCCTCCTTCTCAATGTGTTCAAAAATATGTTATAGGTGGGGGGATATGCCTTCAGGTGACAAAAGTATTTTCCCAAAGGATCTCTCCCTCCAAAAAAATCCCAAACCAAATGATAGAGGCTAGATGTAGATCAGACCTTTCATAAAGTGTGTGCAAAACTCATAAGATTGGACCATTTGAAGGCTATAAATTCAAAATTGTCTTGAGGGGGCATGCCCCCAAACCCCCCAGTATGACACCTGCAGTTCACTTGTGGTGGCTGCAGCCCTTTGTTTGCGGTGTTCTGCTGCAATACCCAATCCCTATAGATTGATCACATATCTCCCCTAGATAATCCTACTACTACCAATTTTGTAACCTAACAGGGTATAACATACATGAAAACACATAGAATTACCCTTAAAATATATGAGCGGTTAAAAAGTACTATTGACAGCTTGTGAAAGTAATTAAGATGAAAGCATCAAGCCACAATTAGTTTTGCCTTTCAGCTTTAATTTTCCACCCATATTGCATTTTTTGGGGGCTAATTCTTTCATATTTACGACAATTAATGTCTATTATGGCAATTTTATTAGGTTTCAATGCTAGAAACCTGCAAAAGATTAACTTATAAAATTATTATTATCATATTTCACATTTTTCAGGAAAATGACCCAAAAATAGTGTTGCAGGACACTTTTTGCTTGGAGCAAGGAAAAATATTCAATAACATATATTTATCTACCTATAAACCAACTTTGGTACTTTTATCCAGAAATAAAGTATATTTCCCTTAATTCACTAGACTAAACCTGTTTGAGCACTATAGATCAACAATCTACTTGAAGTTGGTCTTTACCTACGGCCCTTAAATTCAAGCGCCTAGGCCAGTATATGTAGCACCTATCTAGTTTGTATTTCGTCGTCATAGTCATGTTTTGTTGTAGGAGACAAGTATATGGATGCTGGGGACAGCTGCATCTAGCGGTTCTAAGTATATAAAGTTCGATGAGCTAAAGAATGAAAAGGGGTTAAAATTAGTCTGTATGAACGCCCAAAGCTTATTGGGTAAAATTGAGCTTGTCAGAGGTCTGGTTTCTAATGTAGACTATCTGGCGCTGAATGAGACTTGGCTAAAACCCAGAATCCCGAGTAGTTATGTTAACTTACCGGGTATGCAAATGTTTAGGCTTGATAGGCCTAGATATATAAAGAAAAAAGGTGGTGGAGTTGCATGTTATGTTGCTGATAAATATGCATCGTATACGTGTATTAGAGATGATATGTTGATTGTTGATAAAAACATTGAGTGCTTGTGTTTGGAAACTAAATATCCGAATCAGAAGTACCGACTAGTTTTCTCTGTGTACCGTCCGCCTCGTGGCAACGTGAAGCTTTGTTACACAAAATTGTCTGAATTCTTAAGCAAAATCAACTGTGATCGTAGGGAAGTTTGGATTTGTGGTGACTTTAACGTAGATTCTAGGTCGAGAAATAGTGTCAAATTTAGGAACATGTCTAGTTTTCTAAGGAAGAACAATTTGACATAGTTAAATACTAGACCTACTAGATACCACAGATTTGGCCACTCGACTATTGATCATTTTTATACAAATTGTCAACATGTATCCTCCCACGGTCTGGTAAATGATGTCTTAAGTGATCACGCTCCAGTGTAAGCTATTAGGAAACAAAAAAATGTCAAACCGGTACGTAAATGCTTTACTGGTAGATCGTATAAAAACTTCTCTTCTGATACTCTAAAAAGCTTTGTTGATGACTTTGATTGGAGACCATTTTTTGATGAAAATAACACTACTGCCAATTATAATTTATTTTTGTCGGCGGTGCACGAGTACTTGAATCATCACCATCCAATTAAGTCATTCAAGATTGTTGTTGGCAATAAATATGGTTTTGATGGTGAAGTAATGAGGCTCTTGGAACGTAGGAGGCGAATATTACGTAAAGCATGGCGTGTAAAGCCGCGTGTTGATAATACACTTATTAAGACTGCTAGAGATATTTTGAAGCTTGTACATTTAAAAGTGGATGCCAAAGTAAAGGCAAAAATTCTCACTAATTTGGACAAATATAAAAATGATCCTAAGCAGTTCTGGAAAGTAGTGAACACGCTCTGGAAGGGAAATATCTCGGAATGTGACATTGTTCTAAAAAATAATGATGACACCCTTTTAATTAAAGGTGATGTTGCTACATTTATGAACAATTATCATGTAAATACCGGTAAAACCTTAGCGACAGCTTTTGAAGGGACACCGGGGGATATCTGTTTGGAGGATATCTTTAATGACAGTGACAGATTTGGTACTGAATTCTCGCTTAATGTATGGTCAGATCAAACTTTCAAATACTTGGCCAAGGATATTAATGCCTATAAGTCAGCCAATATTGAGAATGTATCTTCCCAAGTGCTTCAGGTTGTGTTGGGACATAAACCCTATCTACTGGCACATATGGTTAATACTTCAATTGCGAGTGCTAATGTACCATATATATGGAAAAATGCGAGTGTTGTTCCACTTCCAAAAACTGATATGCAGCGTGTCTCTAACTGGCGGCCCATTAGTTTGTTGAACCTGGTTGGTAAACAAATGGAGAAGGTTGTACAACGACAATTACTTGAATTTGTACTTGCTAATGGATTGCTGTCTGATTTTCAATTTGGTTTTTTACCAGGTAGATCCACAACTGATGCTATTTTTCATTTGACTAATGACTTGTACATAGCTAGAAATGATAAAAAATTTGCAGCAGTAGTTTTTCTCGATCTGGGAAAGGCGTTCGAGACCGTAAACCACTCGCGTCTGTTGTATTAATTGAAAAACATGGGCTGTTCCTTCCAAACCATTCTGTGGTTTAAGAGTTATTTGGACAACAGATCCCAATCTACTATAGCTAATAATTGCAGGTCTGAGTCAATGAACATTGGCTGTGGAGTACCCCAGGGTTCCGTGCTCGGCCCGCTGTTGTTTATTATCTATGTGAATGATATTGTACAATGTGTAAGAAATGCAACTTGTTATCTATATGCGGATGACCTAGCCATAATGGTTAGTGCCCATACTGTCGACCAGGTTAAACTGATTATGCAGTCTGAGCTTGATAATATTAGTGCTTGGTGTCAAACAAACCGACTGACTATCAACTGTGATAAAACTAAAGTAATGTGGTGTCATTCGAATATAGTGAAACCTGACTTAAGTGATTGTAATCTACTAGTTCAAAATACTGTATTGAAGGCTGTGTCTAATTTTATCTATCTAGGTGCCAGTATTGATTATGGCATGACTTTTGCTGCCCAAGGCAGTAAGGTTCTGGGTATGACTAGAAGTAAAAAAGCACAGTTAAAACATATAAGGAAATCTTGTGACAGGGCTACAAGTTTATTGGTTTACAAACAAATGGTACGTCCTATTATGGAGTATAGTTCATTTCTGGTAGACGGTGCCCCGGAGTGGGTACCGCGTAAACTCCAGGTTGTCCAGAACGACTGCCTCCGTATTTGTGAGAGGACTCGAGATGTAAGAGAAATTGGTATAGATGAACTACATGTGAATTGTAAAATACCAAAACTTGTGAGCAGGAGAGACAAGTTTCTCTTATCGCTAATGTACCAAAGAGCTATGAACGAAAACATGACCGTCCTGCCAGTGAGAGATCTCAGGAGCTCGTCTAAGATTAAATTGAAAATAGCAAGACCAAAATGTGATATCTTCTGTAAAAGCCCCTTGTATAGAGGGATAACTTTATGGAATGAACTTAATGCTGACCAACATCATAAGTTGACCAGAGGTCTGTTTTTGGCTAGTCTTAAATGAGAAGGGTCACCTCGGTCATGCTATAGAATTGAGTTCAGCTGTGTAAATATAACTGTTAAGATGTAATAACACAGCTGGTCTGTTTTGGCCCTGTAGTCATTATTAGTAGGGCTGCGGATTAGCAGATCAACTAGTGTGTAATTGAAGAGCATTTTTATACGTGTATGTCGTGTATGCGACTGACGATATCTTTGCAAGGCAGGTCTTGTACCTGTGGTTCGAGTGTGTATGGATGTTAGTATGTTAAAGTGCACATGGTCCTTTGACTTACGCCGAGTTAATATAACATTCAACATTCAGCATATGAAATATGTACTCTGGTACTGATATTAAACTAGTTCTGAGCTTTAATTATGTACACTATAAAGTAGAGCCACCTGTGAAAGGGTTTTCCTCCTTCATGGAACGTTCATTTCTTGTCTCCTCCTTACAATTTCTATTCGACGAATCATGCTTTTTGCACAAATTGTATTATGTTATCATGTATATATTGTTGGAATTTACAATATTGGCAAATATGAAAAACGTATGTAATATGAATATTTATGAGCCAATAAAAACATTGAAACTGAAACTGAAACTGAAATTGTTACATGGGGCATATTGGAGCTAAATAGGTTGTACATTCCACAGGAGCAACATTAGGAGGGAACTATTGCTCAAGATTGATCAATGTGTGGTCAGCCATGGTTGTAGGACACATTTAATGTGTACAAGTGCATAAATTTATGCTGGAGAGACACTAATGTGTGTGTAACGTCCGAAGATCTATTCTGTCCACAATAGGTTTTTCGGACCATGAGCTGAGAAAGATTTATAAATTCTAAATTTTTGTTTGGTCAATATAAAACCCTCTAGGTGGGTGATAACATGGCTATTAAACTCACTTTATCAACGAGCCATTTGGCCACCTCAAATACATCTGACGGACGTTACATTTATGTGAATCTCATGTTTGACGGACCATAAATCAAAAAATTCTCACCAAACACACCAAAAGTCATTTTTTTCTGAGAGTCACAACTATTCCCTGTCACAAAGAAAGGATTTTACTAAATAGATCCAGTATTTCTGGTTCTGTAGCATTTTGTCACATATTGTACCTGTCAAAATGCTTGAATTGTACATTTATCTATGGTCTCACCCAAATATCTGAGGATCTGCAAAAGGTTAGGCAAAAAAAAAAAATTGTCTAGATTTTAAACAAGAATAGCCAGCCATTTCAGGATATTCCTAATTAGTGGAGGAATAAGTTATCCTGATGAGCTGCAAGTTGATGCAGTGATCCACGACTCATTCCTAATAATTTCAATATATACAGCTGAGCAGGGGGGGGGGGGAAGAAGAATTTGTACCAATCTTGTGGAGGTATTTGTTTTTTCTTCGTTCCAAAATCCATGACCCCCCCTGTTATTGAAAGATGGCCATTCCCTGTGTAGGGGGTCATGGTGACCAGTTTGAGGTAAGGTGAAAAGCATTGTGAAGAAAACAGATTATTGTGGCAACATTCACTCAATGCTATATTCAATCTGGGACCTGATGGCAAGCCCCACCCCCCCCCCCCACCCCTCCCCCCACCAGGCAACAACAACCCTAAGTGTAATTTACAGGAAACATCAATAATCTTTCCATCCTCCTGGTTACCACATTTACTACTAGTTTTACAACCCACAGTAGGATTCCTTGAAGATAGCACAAACCCCTCCCCACATTATATTCCCCTGCTAATGTGTCAGCATGTCCCAGATTCAATACACCCTGTCAGTTCATGTTGGGCAGGTCAGGGCGAAGTGTGCATGGTCCGATATTTCTTCACAAGGCAAATGACTGTGACTATAAGAAGTATAACCCCAATGACAGCCGCAGCCCCAATGATACCCCACTTGGCGATCGGATCATCAAAGAACGATAGTTCGTAGTGCAGCGTTCCTACCAGGAATGGTTCTTCCAACACACCAATGTGTACCTGAATAGAACGGGGACAGGATTGTATATCTTCCCGGACAACAATACTTAATGTGACAACATTATTACTATATGATTATATTCATATTTTAAAATATCATTTGAAAAAAGTTTAAATCATATTCAAAAGTATGATCAAATCAATAGAAATACAACATTTTTACAATTATAAGGCAAAAAAAGAAGTTTTGTAGCCATATTCTCACATATTATTTACCCATATTGTCTTATTAGATGTTTCTGCTGCTCTGTGTGTGTGCATGTGTGTGCGTGGTGTTCGTGTATTCAGTCTTTGCAAAAACATGCAGGACAGTGGCAATGTCCCTCTAAAATGCCACCAGTCCAGCAGATTGACAAGTGTAGCAGGACCAAATGTCCAGTCACATGTTGGATTTTTCAGTTGGGTTTCGAAAGCTGGAATATGTATGTCAGTATACTGTGTAAAACTATATATCTATCCTGATCTGGCCATAAATGATTACAAATCAATTGAATTTCTAATGGACAAAATTCTGTTATACTTAAAATGCAGAAGTCATCAGATATGTGGCTATCCGGTCCTCCAAAAATGTAGCCGGTCCTTCAACATTGAAAATTTGCAGGACCAAAGGTCCTGTGGGATATAAAAGTTTTCGCAAAGACTGCAGTGTATTACGCTCTAACTAATGTGAACTTGTTAACGCAACCACTGTGACGCAGACAATCAGTTCCTGCTTCGGTTCTGCTCTCGCCACTTAGCTTGTTTCACGAGAGATTCTTATCTCAGAACTAGCATGGCGGCTCATACAGAGAAATTGAATTATCTCTTTTGCATTTTTCAGTGGGAAATATCATCTAAAATAGGAAAATATGGGCATATTTGGTATCAAATTAAAGCTAACAGTGTTGCTGATATGCATATTTACAATGTTTGCTCATCCCTAATATCTTGATTGCTGAAATCTGAATTTAGTTTGCAAAGGATCCACATTTAGCCACCGATTTGGTCACCAGTGAAAAAAAAAAACCTCATCATTTTTGTCATGGCTTGGTGATGAAAATCAAGTATATCATTTGAAGTGGCCTAATACTGAGAGGTCCTACAGTTGTGTGTGGGTGCATGGTGTTTGTAAGAGGTGTTTGTGTGTGGTATGTGTGTATAGGTGGGGCTCCACTAACCAATTTTGTTCTCAGATCGGGGCTATTCTCACAAATCTGGCTCAGTTATATACCATGACAATGATATTTTTGTTTATAAACAATGTGAAAAATAGAATTGTGAAGGCTATGTAACACAATTTAGGTCCCGATTTTAGCCCCGATTTTGCATCTCAGGCCGATCTGGGCATCCAATCTCATATCAAACAGGTCTGATTTTCATTTATCTGATGCTCCCCCATTCAAAGGGCTCTAATCGGCCGATTTATACACAATAACAGATAGGAAATTTGTGTTTGTTTTGACTTGATCAGACTGTAAAGACCTATATGATCGGTTCGTGAGAATGACCCAAAAAATCGGGTAGTGGAGTCCCAGCTTATGTTTTTCTGTGGAGTCGTGCTGTTCTGTGGGTTTGTGTTTTAATGATTAGGAGAGGAAATTTCTCCTACTCCTCATCTTTTCAGTCAAAAATCATTTATTTTAGTAAAAACCCTGGGTTAAATATGACTTACCCTAACACTGAGGGGTCCCCCTGCCTGGTCCATGTGGTGTGGGGCTGGGGGGTCCTTTGGTGCTGTACAGATGAGGAGGTTGGAGTACATGACCAGGCTGCTACACTCTGACTGACCAATCAGCATGCGGTAGTCGGTGCTCTGTATTCCCACCAGCAGTCTCTCACCCTGTGGTATAATTGAAGAGTTTGGATGCAAAACGACATCTCAAAATTGAAGCATATATAGTGCTTTCTGTGAAGATACCCTGTGGTCAATTACACTGTGCAACGATGAAAAAAAAACACGGGGGCAGACCTACCTGAATAGACTAATTTGAGGTCACTGAATCCAAAAATGATGGTAAAAAATGCCCCATAAGTCTCAGTTTCAAGATATTCCTATTATGATTATTTGTCGGTCTACTACTGAATATATGGTCCGACCAATTTACAGCAAGGACAGCATTCAAAAAAATTGTCAATTTTCTTTGCCTGGCAGAGATAACATGACTCTGAAGCACATTTAGTGGTAACATACCATAAAAAACAGGATTCTACGCTGTTAAGAAGCTAAATTAGTGATATTTTACCGATATTAATTGAAAAAATATATAAGTTAATCCTAAAGCGATATAACATTTTTTTAAGCTACTAAGATCAGGATTTTGACCTTTTATGACAAGAGGTACCTTCAGGGAAGCTATTATCACTGTTTTTAGCCCCCACCAGTGCCAGAATCCCAAAAAGAGTAATAAATAGACAGAAAATTGCTCGGATAACCCTTTATGCGGAATACAATGATAGATCATTGGTGTTACATCTTTAGTATTAAAATTCTACATCTGTAATGTTTTTTTTAGATAGAAATGGTACAAAGACCAGTTTCTGGTTATCATGGTAGCCATTGACACAGTCAAGATATTGGATATTAACTCTAGTATATTGGAAATGTCATCAATATCGCAGACCTCAAAACAGGGGCCTTGCAAATTCCTTTCAGAACCAATTTTCTACTAAAACGTATCATTGTATGAGGATATTTGACCATAAAACCTAATTTTACATAACCATTAGCTAGGTACATTGCTGGAATATGGTCAGAGGTGGTCCTGATGGGGAATACAATAGGAAGACAAAGCAACCATTTTAAGCACTAGCTATAATTTTCAAAGTGTTATTTTGGACCTATTTATTCACATAGAATATTTATTTCTGTAACAGATCAGTAATATATTAATAATATAACTAGTTAAAAATAAGTTTTACATGAAAAGAAGCATTTTCCTACTTTTTGCCCAAATAGTGTATATATAAGCTCTAACCGGGTATACAAATAAGACCATGTGAAAATCTGAAAACTGAGACTTACCACACAATTCTGAGTGCTATTTTTGAATTCCCCAGGTCAAAATACATAAGAATAATTGAGTCTGGTCCCGTTTTTTTTCAATTTTTGAAAATTTGTTGTACAGTGTTATTATACTTTGGTCACAGAGTGTAAACTGAGTAGGTCCAAATAATAGGAAAAATAGTGAATCTTGGAAAAATTGTTTGAGAATTATATTTCACTCTCCCTAATCTTCATTTTTGACAGACTTTTTCCCTATTTCTAGAATGGTATTTATGTCATTTTGCATCCAAACTCGTCAATTCATAATCCACAGATCAGATGTGTTTATTACATTTGTTCTGATCATTATCATGATAATTTAAGTACAGCTACAAAATAGAGCTTTTTTAATCTCTTTGCGGTCTTGGCGCTCATTAACATAAACATGCGATTTTGTAAGTTATTATGACAAATTAATTCATATGTCGTAAAGTATCGCGTATAAGGCTAATTAATATATTAGCCTTACTCACATCTTTGTCAAATCCTATGAGCCCGACAGGGGATCTGAATTGATTAATCTAGTTCTGTATTATACTTTTTTTTAAATCGCTTGTTTAAGCTGCACCATATAGTCATATATGATATCAAATAAAAGCTAAATCTGGATTGCGCACAAACCATGATTCAACATGAGGATTTATGATGCGCTGGTTAAGTTTTAAAAAACTGGCATCACCTTGACTTGGAGCGTCCTATTGGTCCTGGTGACCAGTTTCTGTGCAGCCCAGCGGTAGACTTGGGGGTTGCTGTACACTGTAAGCTGGGCATACTGTGGCAATGCTTCAGTCAGATTGCGATACGTAGAAACCCCATCCAGCAAAAGTCCCATGCGGAAATCTATTTTATCATCGTCAATGCGACCATCATTGATAGGACCTTCTGTTATATTCCCATCTACTTGACGCCGACTCCGCAGGATCTGCACGAATCATAAAGTTTCAATAAAACTCATCCTTCAGCAATTAGACAAATAAAAACAAAACGAGCCTATCAAAACAGGGCCAGCCCTAGTTTTGTTATGCAATTTTGAGGAATTGTTCATATTTTTACACTTTTTTGGGGTCAATTTTAGGATTTACACAGGGCTGGCTTCTATATTCATGTTTAGAAAATAATGAGAATTATAAAGGCGGCATGATATATGCAGATCTATGCAATCTTCACATTTTACACTTTTTTGGTCAGTTTTACAGTATGTGGAGGGGCTGGCTGTACTTTAATTTTTAAAAAAATCCGACCTACCAACCCTAGACTTTCATCCCATGTTACCTGAAACTAACTTTTTAATTTTTATTTGGCCTTAGCAAGGCCTGATTATTTCTAAAGAAACCGATAACTATTATTAGATTGCTGCTGCGTAAGTGAGCACTGATTTTTATCAGCCGGGAGGAGGAGGATTTCACGCAGAGCAAACGAAAAATATTCATCTTACCCTCCGAAGAGCTGGAATAATTTACCTGATGGATTGAAAATTGAACGCATTTACTCCCCTATTTTTACATAGTAATGCGCTGGCTTTTTCACAGAAAATCGGATAAATTGTGGCAAGAGGGGACATCATTTTTAACCCCATCCCAAATCCCCCCCCCTCCCTTTTAAAAATGAGCACTTCCTTATAACCATATAGCGTAAAACCTTGCTTATAAGCCTCACTATAACATATACCATAAAACCTTGCGTATAAGCCTGACTCGCGTATTAGCCGCACCCCTAACTTTGACAAATTTTATAAGCCACAGAGGAGGTCTGAAATTTTATAATTTGGTAGTGTAGTATAGTTACATTATCATCAGCATTATTATTACATTAAATTGTCATACCTTGACCTCTCTTTTTCTTCTTGGCGAGGCCGAGAGGTCAATATTTCCATCAGGACCGAGTATGTCGATCTTTGGAACTGGACAATGCATAGTGGTAGACGACACAATCTGACAGATCTGAAAGAATTATCATTTATTTGTTTGTCGAGTATGGGCTTCTTAATTTCATGTATTAATCTCAGAAATCATCACTCAGGGATTAGTTATTTTTGTAAAACAAAAATGGTGGATCTTTTGCGTCAAACATTTCTTGATTCCCTCCCTCATAGGCGGGTTGAAATTGAACGTGACAGACCCCTTTAAGTTATGATGATGTGCGAACTTTTTCTCTAAAAAGAGAATTACCATTTTTTTGGTCCCACCTCGACAGAGGTTCATATCTTTTCCCCCCCAACCACCAAATCCACCAACCCCACCTGTTGTTGGAAAGATGACCACTCCCTAGAACTATCCAAATATAATCCAACTTTGATAAGGCCACTCAAAAAAAAGTTGTTTCTCATCACCCAGCAGCGAAAAATATGACGAGGGCATTTTTTGTTTTATCTTTATATTTTTACTGAGGGCTAAATATATAGGATAATTTAAGACTTTCGCGAATGTTTTTTACATTTTAGTAGTTAGAGTTTAGTGATGCATAAGAGATGTTATATTGTACTTTATTCCTAGCTCACTGGATTACTGACCATCTAAGCTTTAATTTGATACCAAATATGCCAATATTTGTTCACCTTTTGATATATTTTTCATTAAAAATCTTTAAAAAAAAAAGAAGTTTTCCCCAAATCACGATTTTCATGATGTGCGCGGTGATGAGAAACCAGTTTATTTTTTTTGAGTGGCCTTATATAAAGGGATGAAGACCCAGCTAAGTGACGTGATAGGATGGTGCTGCCACCTGGTAGCCAATACGGGAACCAACAGAAACGTTTTATTAACGTCAAAAAAACGTCTTTCCACTAATGTTTTCCTCCAAACTAAAGGAGTGGTCATTTTTTAACAACATGGGGGGTTGGTTAATTTGGGGGGAACCAAAAACATGTTGACCCCTCTTGAGGGGGCGACCAAAAAAACTGCGTCCCATTTTAGCAAAAAAGCCTGCTCGTTACTATAGCTCAAAGGGGTCGGCCGCGCTCATTCTTAACTTGCCTGAGGGGGGGACCAAAATAATGATAACATTTTACAACGTTCAAAGTACAAATGTTTCTATTAAACCAATTAAAATTGTAACAAAACATTATAAAACGTTCTTTACGTTCTTTGCTGACTGGGATGCCCCATACCATCATACAATAGGCCTACTGGTGGGGGGGAGCTTAGACCAATTTTTTTGCCGCAACCAACTTCAAAGATGCTATCCATCATGAGAAACAAGAATCTGGCCTTTGTTTTTGAATTTGAGATTCCTAACCCCCCCGTAAGTTCCCTCCGAAGATAAAAGGTATTTAATTAATTATTTAATCAAATACCATTTTTAATTATTTCTGAAAAATCTGTGCATAAAACCTATATCTAACCACTTGTGGCTGATGTATAAAAATAGTCAGCATGAAATTGAACCATTTTTAGTCATGTGCAGAATCCATTTTGGCCGCCAACTGTTAAAAATGACCCATTTTTCCCCTTTTTTGGAACAAAACCTCTATAAAACCATCTTGCAGTGATGTCCAAATGTAGTCAGCTGGAAAGTGAACTACTTTTAGATATTTGAAGAATCCAAGATGGCCACCAAATTACAAAAAGATACATATTTTTGGTTTTTTAAAAACTATTTTTGCATTAAACCTGTATACAACCACTTTGGGTTGATGTATACCAATAGTCAGCATGACAGTGAACTATGTTTAGATATGTAATTAATCCAAGATGGCCGCCAAATTGAAAAGAAACACATTTTTAATAAACCTTTTGATAAAAGATTCCTGGACAAAACCACTTTGTGGGGGACATATGAAAATAGTCAGCATGGAAGTGAACAATTCTCAGACATGAAAAAATCCCAGATGGCTCCCCTGTTAAAAAAACATCAGTATTTTATATCCTTTAAGGTAAAATGTTAAATATCATGGCCTGTGCTGTATACTAATATATTAATTCTAATACTAATATCTAATTCATGTGAGCCTACACTTATTATGAGCCTCAAGACAAGGAACAAATCTTAGATATGGTTGAGCTTATTTTGGTAAAAGTGACAGAATGATGAAGACGCTCTTAAGACTTAAATCACTTCAGATCAAAGATAAGAATAAAACATTGGCTGTGTTTAGCTATGTAGCAAACTGGCTGGCACTCAGTTTTGACCAAAGCCATTAATATCTATGAGGGAAACATCAGACTTTGAGGAGGCATTGTCAAGGAAGAACTTTAAGTTGTTGCATATGTTGCAATAGGCAGCTTCTTCTGGTCCCTCATCAGGCGGAGCAGGTCACTTGTTTGTGGCATGGTTAGAGATGTGCCCCTTACATATCTCACCTCTAGATAGAACCTTTCCTCCTTTTTCTTTGAACAGGTCCTGAGATACATATCCACTTCCTGGAAGGAACTGAATGGTCCTCCCATCCTCTTTAGGTCATCTAGATCATTCAATATACGCCTTGCAACTAGAATATTTCCAGCTTCTTTGCTTGTCATATTCTGGGATCTCAGGTCTGTTTGTTTTGATTTCCATTCCAGTTTTAGTTCAGGTTTGGGCCCATTCTCTCTTACCAATTTCTTGAAGCCCCCAGATGGTGATTTCTCCTAGAGATCATATGCCTTTGCCTTCACTACCAAGGAAGACACAGTCTCCAGGTGTTTGCTTCCTATGACACCTAGCGCATAATTCACTAGTTCTACTTCTGATTTTTATTGATAGGTGCTTGTTCAGGTTTCTCTTGATGCATTAAGCAAGGCATGTTTTCACTCTGTGGATCATACTCACCAAAT
The DNA here is from genome assembly GCA_947462335.1 of Harmothoe impar. Taxonomy (NCBI): domain Eukaryota; kingdom Metazoa; phylum Annelida; class Polychaeta; order Phyllodocida; family Polynoidae; genus Harmothoe; species Harmothoe impar. The sequence goes on from OX381713.1 coordinate 8,219,775, forward strand.
CCAAAGATATTCCTCTTTTGCTTCTGAAACCCACAGGCTAGTTCAGGTAAAAGCATGGCCAATACCTTTAGAACCAGTGGCCAATACTCTTTCATTGTTTTCTCAATGGCCTCACAAATTTCATCATTGTACCTTGTACTTTAAAACCTTACATCAGACACAAATTTGAATGCTGGTTCACTAGTATCAAGAAGATCTATCAGGTCTGTGGATGAAAGATCCAAACAGAGCTACTGGGAAGCTGGTATTAAGGTCGAGTAGGTTGTGCTAGTTTGTTAATGACAAGAAAGGCTCAGTCAGGTGGGGGCGTACGGGGGGGTTAGGAATCTCAAATTCAAAAACGAAGGCCAGATTCATGTTTCTCATGATGGATAGCATCTTTTAAGTTGGTTGTGGGTATTGCATCACCAATTTGGCTGAATAAGCTCCCCCCCTAATACTGGCTACCCAGGTAGCAAGGGTATATTGGGCCAATGTCGGCAATGATCGACTCCATCGCAATTGTTATACCAACCATGGCCCATTGTAGGTAATGCATACATTGGTTCAACATATAAATTACAATGATGGCCCACTGCTGGCTATTCTGATAATGGGCCATCGCTGGGTTGACCGTTGGCCCAGAGTTTGTCCACGCTTGATATTGCTGACCCGGTGTTGGCCCAGTGTTGGGACATTTCAGGGCCATCATATTATTTCTGATGTTGGAGCAACATCAATTCTAACTACACTTGTCCAATATTGGCTTTGATCTACACCAGGGGGATTCAACATTGCCTGAAGAATTTCTTACAGGACATTGGGCCAACATGAAATCAATATCCCCTTCTCCGAGCATGGGCCATTACTGGGCCAGCGGTCGAACCAGTGGTGGGCCAATATAAAAAATGCCATTATTGGCCCAATTTTTAGTGGTATATTGGCCCAATCATGGCCCAATGTACTTATGTTACCTGGCTATGTACTTACTGACTGGAAGACATGGACAGCTACTGCCTCGTACAACACGGTCACCTGTAGCCCAGCTTCCCCCACTACATTGAGTCCATCTCCTGTCACTGTGATACGAGTGCCGCCACTGGTAAATAAGGGAGTGTTCATTTATTAGTTACAGGGGGTGATGGGTTTGGGGGGAGGGGCGTAAACAATTTCCGGCCGCTCTTGAGGGGGGAGGCGTAAGAATGTCAGCCCCTTTTAAGTAAAAAAGCCTGCGCGTTACTATAGTTCAAAGGGGGGGGGGAGGCGAAAAATTTTCGGCGCCTTCGCCGAGGGGGGCATAAAACGCTCTGCACACTCTCAAGGGGGGGGGGGCGTAAAAAGTTTTCGCCCCTCCACGCGAAATCTCCCCACCCCCCTGTAACTAATAAATGAACACTCCCTCAAGATATTCATTCCAAAAGTCAAAGAGATTTAGTCAGGGAAGTGGGTATCAACGTGGCATAATCACCGGGCGTGCTCCATTCATATTTCTAGTAGTGAATTGGTTAACTGTGGTCGGACAACCATGTTACATGGTGGGACACCTTTCCTGTGTTCTTTGAAATTATATAAGTCAAAATACTGGCTTTGGGCTGATATCACAACTGGGCCTTTTGGCTATGACAAGTGAGTCATTATGGAAATAATAAAATGCCTGTAAAGTGCCATTGGCAGAGCAGGTGTTATTTATTTCCTATGCAGAATGCCTAGTACATATCATATATTTACGTACATACAATAGAAATCATTTTATGATATATAAAATGTCTCTCAGGGAGTAGTATAGTATGTATCGGAACGGGACTATAGTTAAGTACTGTTTATTACTCAATCGACATGCAGCCAATCAGAGGCCTCCATTTGACCGGAAGTGACGTCACATGCCCATATAAGGGCATACCGGAAGTGACGTCACGTGACCTTGACCTAGTTAGAGGTCAAGGTCATGACTCAGCCAATCAGAGGCTTCCATTTGACCGGAAGTTACGTCACACGCCCATATAAGGGCATACCGGAAGTGACGTCATGTGACGTCACACGCCCATATAAGGGCATACCGGAAGTGACGTCATGTGACCTTCACATGTACATATAAGGGCATACCGGAAGTGACGTCAAGCGACCTTGACTTAGTTAGAGGCTTCTGATTGGCTGGTACACCGGAAGTGACCCATTTATGCAAATGAGGGGCCTACTTCTGGTCAAATGGAGACCTCTGATTGGTTGGGTCATGAAGAAATGTGTCTCTTAATTTAATTTTGTTTAGGAAGTGATCGATTTTAGGATCACGCGACCGGAAGTGACCTGATGAGTCACGTGACTAGAAGTGACGACGACACATACCTTAATTAGACGATTCAGCAGCGACCGGAGGAAGTGTCACTTTAAGAGGACACGCTAGTTAATTGTTATATTTGTTTTACTTACTAATAAAAGAAGACGTATGAAAATAAACACAACAATAATTTTATTTTATTTTTTTATTTTCTTTTTTTCAATTCTAATAACACTCTATTTTTGAAAAGATGCGCTCAATCAATCAATAACACACTTTTTTCATATTTTAAAGGACTCGTTGTCACACCGTTAGAATGCACGCGACGCTTATAATACAAGTAGCGCACGTCATCTTTCTCTATGGTGTAAGTGGCCATTTTTGGTTCGTACCACTTTTGAAATTTATATTTACCGCAAGGAGAGTTTTTCGTTTTCGAAAACATTTTAAGAAGACGACTACTTCTGTACACTTTTTTTGAGATTTTCTTTCACCGGTGCCGCTGATTTGATCGTAGCAAATGTAAGTCTTAGGGTTGACACTTGGGATCCCGTCACCTTCTCACGCCGCTTTCTTTTCTTTCTGAAGTATGTCTCTCTCAGGCGAGGTTTGACTACACACAGGCAAACATCAGAGGCACCCAATAGCGCTAATTCTACCTTCAGACAAAGGTCAGGCACGGCTGGCCTATAATAGATGGGTCAAGGGCTATTCTAGTGAGGGTCAGGCTACGCCGGACATTCAATAAAAAGCTGGAGTTTGGCAAACTTGCTTTTGAAAGTCTGACCATGCGGGATCCTCATGCCATAGTCTGGCAATGCTGAACTCTTGGGAGAGTATGCCGGACTCTTGCTGGCCAGACTTTCAAGCAAATTTGCCAAAGTCCAGCTTGTTATTGAATTTCCGGCGTAGCCCGACCCTCAGTAGAATAGTCCTTGACTCATCTATTATAGGTCAGCAGCGCCTGACCCTTGTATGAGAGTAGTATTGGCGACATTGGCCGACTCTGATATTTACCTGTGTGTACGGCGGGAGGAGGGGGTTCACAGCTACTGCTTGCGCTTATAGAGCGCTACTAGCGGAGGTCTGGATGAGGAGACTACGGTGTTTGTCTTTTGCTTGTGCAGCTGCTGCTGCTGCTGCTGACGATGTCACGGATGCCGCTGACAGATACTGCTGCTTGTGCTGCACGAGACTGAGTAGCCGCTATTACTAATGCTACTAATACTAGTATGAGAAAATACATTTAGTCAATTGATTAAATCAAGGAGGTTTTCTGACTTCAGTGGATCGTTTAGCCATCGGCCACGGGCAAAACTTGAAACCATTTTATACATGGGACAATTGGCAGACTCGAAACGTGTTGGTACCATAGGGTCGATCATGTTCATCATCAGTTCAGGCAAAGGAAGTGTGTCGACAGCACGCGAAAACTTCATGTCTGAATGTTTCAACACAAGACTTTTTATCACACTCACACAGCTGCTTTGAAGAGTGAATCCTTGACCAAACTTGTGCTTTTCCAACACAGCTTCGGCCTCTTTCTGTGCAGTAAGGGATCTCTCTTTCGGGTTCATCTCAGTGCTGTCTAGCATGTCCTCAAAGTCTTTAACATAATGTTCCAACGGACTACAAATGATGGACTCCAGATCATCGTCCGCATATGTCGTCTCCTCGCACCATATTGTGTCTTCGCCTGTTTCGAATTCCGTCATTTTCTTGACAATCTCCTCCTGAGTGCCTTGCATATATCGAAGCTCCTTCAAGGAGTTGATAACTTGTATGGCGAAGACTGACAAACTTGAAGGAATTTCACCACAGTCAGGCCAAGTATACGGAGCTAAGAAAAATAGCTCTAACAAAATCTTCTCCCTCTGTCCAAATGAAACTACTGTTCCGATGAAGTTGAAGCATGCTTCTATCCATTGCTCCTTGGTGACGTCCTTCCAATGTTTCTTTACCTCACATGCATCATAGGGCACCGTTTCTCTTCTTGCTTCAAGTGGGAGTTGCTTTTTCTTTCTTGGACTCATTTCGAGAGGGTTTCGATGCTCTGTAGCGTCAACACTTTCATAAACAAAGAAAATAGCAGAACTAACCATCGTAACGTGCTGAGCGAGCGTAGAGTGGACGATGCTACGAAGATGAAGGGCGGGTGGAGAAAGTGTGACTGGTGACAGGGGCGTTTCACTCCTTATGTACCCTGTCCTAGATAAGCCTCTTAAACGGCTGAAAAGACTCTCTAAGTACAGAGCTTCTACCGCAGGTGGGTTTAGACTTAAGCAGCTTAGTTCACACACATGTCTGTTAGAAAAAGCTACTTGCACACGCGCCTTCCTTTTTTTTCACTAGTATTCACCCTCTGCCGACTTATAAGACACCTATACACTCTTTCTCGTGAAATCTATGGAAGATGATGGAAGGACCACTGACTACATTTTCTTTGATCAGAGCGTGGAGGACGGCGTCGAACGGAGGGAACGTTGTGAACACAGCTTATAGGTTTTTTGGAAGAGGTCTTGTAAAGTCAAACTGGCGAGAGAGATGGCGTCTTTCAACATGACAATGCTGCTATGTTGGAAAAAAATAGCGTGATTTTTTCAAAAAGCTTCTATGAAAGATTTGACGTCTTCGTTGTTGTAGTGGATCGAGTAATCTGTCATAGTTTGCTTCTTCTTGTCATACTAAACTTTCTGACATGTGGCGTAGTCGGATTTCGGCCATTTTGACGCCCGTCAGGTCGCTGTCAAAAGTCGATCTCGGTGGCAGGGGTTTTTTGTTTACTAGTTTCTTGGTATACGTCATCCATTCGTAAGTAAAGCAACCTTTCTCTTCGGTTGTAGTGAAAGCTCGCAAATAATTCGCATAGCTGTAACCAAGTGCTAAAAAAGTTGACTACTACGTCAACTATTGATTGCTTCTCTTTATGACGCTGAATTGTTGGTTTCTTCGGTCTCCGGAGGCAAATAACGAGTGAAGGCGTATTTTTTGATCAGGTTCAAGTCGTAACTCTCCGAGTTGAAGCGTACGACTGGAGCTTGACGGATGTATCTCAGAAGCCGCTTCTTCAGTTGAACTAACGGTTGTCTGGTGTGAGCTGCAGCGAAGCCGCCTGGAGAAGGGGTGAATGTCGCTTCCTCTAGCAGGAGAGCTTCACCTATCGCTACATGTAACTTCGCTAAGGTTGGTCGGTAAACTTCTAGCACAGCTTTCTCGATGACTTTGACGTTCTCGTTTATGTGATTTTTAAACTCGGTCTAACAAGGGGTCGGAATCTGCGTCGGATTCTCTGACGTACGCTGCCCTTCCTACCCCGGAAAGTCGTATGCGACGCTAGCCGACATCGCTGCATAGAGGGCAAAACTTAGGTATCGTTCTTCATTTTTCTACGGGTCACTCGTGATTGTACGGTCTTTTAAAAATTTTGAAACACTTTTCGCAAACGTCCTGCGGCATGTTTTTCTTTTTTTTGTTTTTTCACTTATTTACCAAATATTAAAAAAATAAACGTTGTTTATCACTTCGAATACTAGACGCCTCTTACCACACGATGCTATTAGCATAGTGAAAGACGTCTGTAGTGTAGGATCGATTTCAACAGATGTCCATCTTACTGCAGGGATCAGACGAGAGTCGTCAACACTGGAGTGTCACAGCTCACTTTTATTTCTTTGGGTACAGCTGCATACAACCCTTGAACATACATTGCGACGTCGCCGCGTCCCATGTAGTCTTCCAACACTTTCATCAGAGCCATAGGCTCAGACGTCTCGTTGTACTTCCAAGCTTTCAGCACTTCATACACAGGGTTCTTCACAGTCCTGTCAGAAGGCACAGGTTGAGAGATGGAAGTTACTTCATGAGAAGTCAACCCTAAGTAGATCCCTATGGTCTTCCAGTCTCTAGGGCAGAGCTCAGCTAAAAGAGAGAAATATTTCTGCACTTTCCACTCCATGTCTCCACTCTCTAAGCCATCCCACATGTCATGCTTGTCCATGTACTCACGTGAGAATTTGATGAGGTCCATACGGTAAGATTCTTCCAAGGCGGTGGCTAGGTCCTTCCACCTACTAGTACAACTTTTCTGGTACCAAGTAGTGAACATTTCTCTAGCTTGAGTTATGACACTTGTCTCACAACTGAGATATCCCATATCCTTCAAGTTCACTTCAAGGAATGAACCTAACCGTATGTAATCTGATGTCGGCAACTTACCACTTATTTTCAGTAGCATAGCGTCTGACAAGTATCCTAACGGCTCTGCTTTGAAGTATGATGATACAGGTACTACTGCAGCAGAACCAATAACAGGAGCAGCGTCTGCGCTGGTATCAGACGCCTCGTTGTCGGAACAGGGCAACCACATGACTTCGTAAGGTATTGGTGAGGGCAGGCGCCACGGACCGGACGCACTACCAGTGGAAATGAGGTCGAAAAACGGACTGTGCGCCCGTGACCCTTCGGGTTCCTCGTACGCCTCGTCGTCAGCGTCGTTCTCTGTTTCACCCTGTTGGGGGATCTCTTTCCCCCCTCCCTCTTTTTTTTTTTGAGAGATGGACTGCCATGAGCGGGCGGTGTACCGACTGTACTAATTCAATGCGCATTAGCTGTATAAAGGATTAAGCAGTCATGAGCTTAGAGTGTGTATACAAAAAAACTACAGGAGGCGTGTAGTGTGAAGCAGGACCCCCTAAGACGGGAGTGTCTGTCTGTGAGTAGAGTCGTGTGCATGTGGTGAGCGACTTAAGTGTAAAACAAAAAAAAATCACCGCCTCCTGCCGTGGTGAGTAGACTGGCCGGCGGCGGCCGGCTAGTTCAATAGGGGTGACAGCTGACTAAGGCTGTGCATGAAAATCCGATTTTCACCTGACCTCTGACGTTTGTTACAATGAATGCCAAAGGGGGAGAGAGTTGTCCTCAGGTAGGGGGTAGGAGGTAAGGCTAATGGATAAGGAAAAAAAAACACCATTTTCAGCTGGCCACCACAGATGGCGATGACATACCCCTCGGCATCTAAGCTCTTAAGAAGCTCTTACGGAGCGGAGCGGCTGCTGGACAGCTGGGGTGAGTAGACTGGCCGGCGGCGGCTAGCTAGTTCAATAGGAGTGACAGCTGACTAAGGCTGTGCATGAAAATCAGATTTTCACCTGACCTCTGACGTTTGTTACAATGAATGCTAAAGGGGGAGAGAGTCGTCCTCAGGTAGGGGGTAGGAGGTAAGGCTAATGGATAAAGAAAAAACACCATTTTCAGCTGGCCACCAAAGATGATGATGACACGCTCCTCGTCATCTAAGCTCTTAAGAAGCTCTTACGGAGCGGAGCGGCTGCTGGACAGCTGGGGTGCTGTTGGAAATAGGATTAAACTCCCTCTGTATAAAAGCTCTGATTTCTGTTGGAAAAAAACCATAGCACCTTTGACCACAGTAACGTCTACTACCACCACCACCAGCACCACCGTCGCTGCCACCGCCGCCGCCGCCGCCAGTCACAGCTGATCACCTCATTAAAAGCATGTGACGTCGTCGCTTCTAGTCACTTGCTTCATCAAGTCGCTTCCAGGCACGTGATCTTAAAGACCCTCACTTCTTAAACAAAAAAAACGAAGAGACACACTTCTTCCTCTCGAGAGGAAGAATGACGTATATAAGGAGGCTGACACGTGTATAGGTGCCTTATTAGTCGGCAAGGGGTAAATACTAGTGAAAAAGGAAGACAGGTGTGCAGGTAGCTTTCTAACAGACACGTGTGTGCACTAAGCTGCTTAAGTCTAAACCCCCCTGCAGTAGTCAAGTAGCATGTGAAAACTTACTTAACAGATCACTTAATTGAGTAGAGACTCTGTACTGAGAGAGTCTTTTCAGCTGTTTAAGAGGATTATCTAGGACAGGGTACATAAGGAGTGAAACGCTGCTCTCACTCATCGTAGCATCGTCCACTCCACGCTCGCTCAGCATGTTATGAGGGTTATTTCTACCTTTACAGCTTCTTTTCTTATCGAAGTGTCGACGCTACAGAGCATCGAAACTCTCCAAATGAGTCCAAGAAAGAAAAAGCAACTCCCACTAGAAGCAAGAAGAGAAACAGTGCCCTATGATGCATGTGAGGTAAAGAAACATTGGAAGGACGTCACCAAGGAGCAATGGATAGAAGCATGCTTCAACTTCATCGGAACGGAAGTAGTTTCATTTGGACAGAGGGAGAAAATTTTGTTGGAGCTATTTTTCTTAGCTCCGTATAGTTGGCGTGACTGTAGTGGTGAAATTCCTTCAGGTTTTTCAGCGTTCGGCATACAAGTTATCTGGTCTTTGAAGAAGCTTCGATATATGCAACGCACTCACGAGGAGATTGTTCAGAAAATGACGGAATTCGAAACAAAAGAAGTATGGTGCGAGGAGACGACATATGCGGACGATGATCTGGAGTACATCATTTGTAGCCCGTTGGAACATTATGTTAAAGACTTTGAGGACATGCTAGCCAGCACTGCGATGACCGCGAAAGAGAGATCCCTTACTGCACAGAAGGAGGCCAAAGCTGTGTTGGAAAAGCTCAAGTTTGGTCAAGGATTCACTCTTCAAAGCAGCTGTGTGAGTGTGATAAAAAGTGTTGTGTTGAAACATCCGGACATGAAGTTTTCGCGGGCTGTCGACACACTTCCTTTGCCTGAACTGATGATGAACATGATCGACCCCGTCGTACCAACATGTTTCGACTCTGCCAATTGTCCCATGTATAAAATGGTTTCAAGTTTTGCCTGTGGCCGATGGCTAAACGATCCACTGAAGTCAGAAAACCTCCTTGATTTAGTCGACTGACTAAATGTATTTTCTCATACTAGTATTAGTAGCATTAGTAATAGCGGCTACTCGGTCTCGTGCAGCACAAGCAGCAGCATCTGTCAGCAGCAGCTGCTGCAGCAGCAGCACGATCAGCACAAGCAGCAGCTGCTGCAGCAGCTGCACAAGCAGCACAAGCAGCAGCATCTGTCAGCAGCATCCGTGACATCGTCAGCAGCGGCAGCAGCAGCAGCAGCAGCAGCTGCACGAGTAGCACAAGCAGCAGCATCTGTCAACAGCATCCGTGACATCGTCAGCAACTGCAGCAGCTGCACGAGCAGTACAAGCAGCAGCAGCTGTCAGCAGCTGCAGCAGCTGCACGAGCAGCACAAGCAGCAGCACCGACAGCAGCAGCAACAGCAAATCAGCAGCAGCAACAGCAGCAGCAGCGGCAATGTGGACCGCTAAATTCGAGATGGTGACATATCTGTTTCTTAGAATCGACATTCGACATGAGGTCTAGTGACATTTGACATGAAGCTTGAAAAACATAGTGACAGGTGACATGAGCAATTCTTAAAATCGACATGAGATATGAGCATAATTAAGCGACATCGACATGCGCCATGGCTATTTTTTATTTTTTTTGAAGACAACCGCCATAGCTTCCTTATCCAGACCTCCACTAGTAGCGCTCTATAAGCGCAAGCTTTGCCTTAAGAGAGCTGTGGCTGTGAACCCTCTCCTCTCTCCGTACACACAGGTAAATATCAGAGTCAGCCAATGTCGCCAATACTACTCTCATACAAGGGTCAGGCGCTGCTAGACTATAATAGATGGGTCAAGGACTGTTCTACTGAGGGTCAGGCTAGGCCGGACATTCAATAACGGGCTGGACTTTGGCAAATTTGCTTGAAAGTCTAGCCAGCAAGAGATGCACATCATCATAAACGCGATCATGATACCTTTCATGGTAAGTAGACTCGCCTCTCTGCCCTCTCTTTTAGAGAGGGCAGAGAAGCGAGTCTCACTCTTAAAAAACCCTGCCCCTCCCCCCCCTCCCCCCCTCCCCCCCCCATGCATCTTAAAGAGTGCCCCCCAGAGTGCCCCTCTCCCCCCCTCCCTCCTAGAAAAAAAGAGCCGCATTTTTAAATTATTTTTTAGCAAGCTTTTTTCAGCTTGCTTTTTTTTTCTTTTTTTAAATTTATTTATCCATCAAAATCTCAAGTGACTTATTTTGAAAGCCAACCTAGTAGTCACGTGACCCCCTTAAGTAGGTCACTTCCCGTCACGTGACCTATTTGAATTTCCCGCCAACATGGTGGTCACGTGACCCTCTTAAGTAGGTCACTTCCGGTCACGTGACCTATTTGAATTTCCCGCCCAAAGGTCACGTGACCGGAAGTAGGTCACTTCCGGTCACGTGACCTATTTGAATTTCCCGCCAAAAGGGAGGCCTCTCATTGGCTGCTTTTGAATTTCCCGCCAAAAGGGAGGCCTCTGATTGGCTGCAGGTCGATTGAGTAATAAACAGTACTTAACTATAGTCCCGTTCCGATACATACAATACTACTTCAGGGGTACCCTAATTATGCTAGCTGATCATAATCACTGCTGGGGGGTATAGTCAAAACTGGCATAAACGTTATGCCTGCAACACGTTCCCCTAATGTCCTGTACTTTTTTGGCTAAATTTTTTACCCCCCCCCCCGCCTCAAGAGGGGTTAGAATTTTTTACGCCTCAATCCTCAGGAGGGGTCGGAAATTTTTACGCCTCCCCCCCCCCCCGTAACTAATAAATGAATACTCCCTTACCTTAGGATAGTCTCCCTGGGTTGCAGCTTTGTAACGGTTGGGTCTGGTCTGTAGGTGAACTCCTCCGTTGTGTTATGTACACCCGCGGCACCACCCCAGGTTACGCTGATACGGAGAGGTGCGTTAAGTTCAGTAGCGCCACCTGGTGGAGTTACACACAGTACAACGGTCGTGTTCCTGCAATATATAGACAGAGAGAAAAAACTGAGTCAAAAGGGAGTTTCCTCCAGGATGACTCCCCTCTCTAGGGGAGTCCAGGTCGCCTATAAGGGAGCCTAGGGCTGTGTCTCATGACCTTGGGCCAATGTTTTCATCTCTGACCGGGTGCCAGCTCTGACCGGGTGCCAGCTCTGACCGGGGGCCAGCTCTGACCGGGTGCCAGCTCTGACCGGGTGCCAGCTCTGACCGGCCTGAATAAAATCGGGTTATTTAGGACAGATGACGATTAAAATGGGCAACTAATTACTAGTTTTAAGGGTTATAACATCCAATAACTTTTTCAGCCAAATTCTATCTATATCTGCCCTAAATAACCTGTTTTTATTAAGGCCGGTCAGAGCTGGCACCCGGTCAGAGCTGGCACCCGGTCAGAGCTGGCACCCGGTCAGAGACGAAAACATTGGCCCAAGGTCGTGAGACACAGCCCTGGGTGACTCCCTGGGTGACCTAGGGGAGTCACATGGGGGAGTCATATGCCCCAGACAGCTATATGACTCCTTGGGAAGTCATTCTGGAGGTAAGTTTTGGGTGTTTAATTCAAAAGAAAAGTGTTTAACTTGTACATATTATCATCATTTTAACCATCTATAATACCTAATTCCTTACATTATTTCTCATTTTAGTTGCCATGGAATGTGGATGGAACAAAAAGGTTCCATTTTCAGCCTCTTTTTCTTTCAAGAGCATTATGGGATGGAAATTGGGCAAAAGTATTGGATTTCTTACTCGAAAATTAAAATTGGTCAATACCTGGGGTCCTTTTTTTTCTTTTGTTGATATTCCAATTATTAAGGTCTACAGAGCTCTTTGAAGTTGCATAGTTAGCTAAAAAATGGGCGATAATAGGGGTAAATAGCCATTTTTTCCATTTTTAAGTAGCCATGCAACTTTGAAGAGCTCTGTAGACATTAATAATTAGAATGTCAACAAAAGAAAAAAACAGGACCCCAGGTATTGACATCAATATCAGTTTAAAATTGTTAAACCCAAGGATTATGTCCAATTCCAATGATGGAAGTAATTTGATAAAAGTACTATAGATGGTTCAAATGATGTATAATATTTACAGATTTAACACATTTAGTTGGAATTAAACACCCCAAACTGTTTTTTAAGATGAGTGTTAATTATTTCTATGTACATCTGCCATAAATAAGACCTTTTTTATCCATTGCGGTCGAAGATGGTTGCCGGTCATAGCACTGCATGAAAAACTCAACATAAGTCCATTTAAGTTTTCCCTCAAAGTCATATATGCTTAAATGTCGTAGATAAGTAGCTATAATGACATTTAATTGACCTTGCCAGGAAGACTTAAATGTCAAACCTTTCACATGTTTTGGTATACCAAAAGTGACTATTTTGGCATATTTAAGCAAATTGCTGGTCATAAAGTTTCCACTTGTATCTACTTAGGGAGTATAGGGGGGGTGGTGGGTTTGGGGGGGCGTAAAAATTAAAAATTTCCAACCCCTCCTGAGGGGGGGGGTGTAAAAAATTCTGACCCGTAAAAATTTAAGCCCCTTTTTAGCAAAAAAGCCAGCGCGTTACTAAAGTTCAAAGGGGGGGGCAATGATTTTTCGCCGCCTTCAGCGAGGGGGGGCCGCGAAACGTTCCACAGGCTCTTGAGGGGGGGCGTAAAAATATTTCGCCCATCCGCGCGAAATCTTATCACCCCCCCTGTAATTAATAAATGAACACTCCCTTAGTGAGACTTAGCCATACTTGAAGGTTGTAGGGCACTCTATGGTTCCCAGTTTGACGACGAGACCAAAACGGCTGAGGTAAGACCCTGTTAGTGTCAGCTTGGTGCCTCCGGACAGTGGACCCTCATTAGGATGGATGTCTGTGAATAGAGGTGTTTCTGAAAATATAGATGAGAAATTTTATTGGAGTGGGCTATGTTCTCTGTAACGCTGTGAAACTAGGTCAAGCCCACTCTTATATAGTCACCCTCTTTTTTCGTGCAGACGTCTTTTCTCTCATCTATTACACCTTTATGCAATATCATGTGAACTATTTGAGCTATATCATTCTGTTGCAAAACACCTCAGGTATTTGTATCGGTCAAAAGAAATGGGAAAAAAACAAGTTTTATCACCTAAGATAAGAGAAACTGAAAAAAACCTGAGATTCTGCCAAAAAAAGTGAACCTTTGGACAAGCTAATTTTGGACATGTTTGCACATCTGCATCACTTTAATTCCTTTTCAGTTGTATTCTATACAAAAAATGGTGATGATATATGTCACTAGTTTCTTCAAAACACTCTCCATCTAAGCAATATTTTGGTGTAAAGTGTGGCATTTCTTCCGATCTTTTCCAAAATTCATAGCTCACCATTCCTTTGGGCCTAGTTTGTTTGTGCAAAAGTCAGGGTTGTTGAGCCGGAACGCTGAGTCGGCAAGTCTGGCAGGCGGTGGTCAAGTGGGCTGTACCTCGTCACCCCTGTCCAGCAGGCAGGACAGGCACACATATCCACGTGGATCCCCCCCCCCCCACACACACCTACCTCATTTACTGACCTCGGTTGACCATTCCAGTTTCTGGACACCACCGCCCCCCCCCCCCCCCCCCCCCCGGATACACACCGCTCCACCACCTCTCACCTGGCAGGCGGCAAAAGGTGACAGGGCAGTGTAGCGAGGTGGGTGGGGGTCTATGGGGGGGGGGGGGGTCAGCCGAGGGGTAACACGGTACACCAGGTTACAGGCCAAATGAGAGCTTCTGGTAGAGATGTAGGATGGGTGTAGAATCCATATTTTTGGTCAAAATTACAATTTGGGAAATTCCAAGATGGCTGCCAAGATGGCCACCAGAAACTCAAGATTGTCTGATTTGCTTGTGTAATACATGGATTTTAGGGTTTCCTAGGGTGTAGAATCCATATTTTGGGTCAAAATTACAATTTGGGAAATTCCAAGATGGCCACCAGAAACTCAAGATTGTCTGATTTGCTTGTGTAATACATGGATTTTAGGGTTTCCTAGGGTGTAGAATCCATATTTTGGGTCAAAATTACAATTTGGGAAATTCCAAGATGGCTGCCAAGATGGCCGCCAGAAACTCGAGATTGTCTGATTTCCTTGTGTAATACATTGATTTTAGGGTTTCCTAGGGTGAAGAATCCATATTTTGAGTCCAAATTGCAATTTGGGAAATTCCAAGATGGCTGCCAAGATGGCCACCAAAAATTCAAGATTGTCTGATTTGCTTATGTAATACATTGATTATAGGGTTTCCTAGGGTGTAGAATCCATATTTTTGGTCAAAATTACAATTTGGGAAATTCCAAGATGGCTGCCAAGATGCCCACCAGAAACTCAAGATTGTCTGATTTGCTTGTATAATACATGGATTTTAGGGTTTCCTAGGTTGTAGAATCCATATTTTGGGTCAAAATTACAATTTGGGAAATTCCAAGATGGCTGCCAAGATGGCCGCCAAATACTCAAGATTGTCTGATTTGCTTGTGTAATACATGGATTTTAGGGTTTCCTAGGGTGTAGAATCCATATTTTGGGTCAAAATTACAATTTGGGAAATTCCAAGATGGCTGCCAAGATGGCCACCAGAAACTCAAGATTGTCTGATTTCCTTGTGTAATACATGGATTTTAGGGTCTCCTAGGGTGTAGAATCCATATTTTTGGTCAAAATTACAATTTGGGAAACTCCAAGATGGCTGCCAAGATGGCCGCCAAATACTCAAGATTGTCTGATTTCCTTGTGTAATACATGGATTTTAGGGTTTCCTAGGGTGTAGATTTCATATTTTGGGTCAAAATTTCAATTTGGGATATTCCAAGATGGCTGCCAAGATGGCCACCAAAAATTCAAGATTGTCTGATCTGCTTGTGTTATACATGGATTTTAGGGTTTCCTAGGGTGTAGAATCCATATTTTGGGTCAAAATTACAATTTGGGAAATTCCAAGATGGCTGCCAAGATGGCCGCCAAAAATTCAAGATTGTCTGATCTGCTTGTGTAATACATTGATTATAGGGTTTCCTAGGGTGTAGAATCCATATTTTTGGTCAAAATTACAATTTGGGAAATTCCAAGATGGCCACCAGAAACTCAAGATTGTCTGATTTGCTTGTGTAATACATGGATTTTAGGGTTTCCTAGGGTGTAGAATCCATATTTTGGGTCAAAATTACAATTTGGAAAATTTGAACACAAGATGTAATGGAAATACAATAATCAAATAACACGTTATACAGACATAGCCCACTCCCTTAGTTAACATTGGTGTTACTCTTAAATAGATATAGTTTTAAACCGCTATATATTTTCTTGATGGAAAATGGCAGCACTATTAGTTTCAACTGGAGACCCTGTCTTTTACCTCCCCATTAGGGGAGTTTGGGGAGGGCCAAAATGACTTCGATAGCTGCTTATGGCTAAGTCTCATGAAAGGAACAATTGAATAGTCTTTGACCGGGTGACATCTTTGACCGGGTGACGTCTTTGACCGGGAAACATCTTTGAGCAATGCACAATGATTTGATTTTTTACAGGGGGAAGGGAGGGATGCGAAAAAGATTTTACAGGATAAATTATAAGGTATAAACACACCAAAAGAAATGAACCATCAAATATATTTTTTACTATGATGAAATAACGTTTTACTTAATGGTCAAAGACGTCAGAACAAAATAATGGTAATAACGGTAAATGAACATATATCATGTGTTACTATACCTAATTTGATCAGCCTATAATTATAACCAAATCAAAATAAAAGTAGTAATATATAGTGTTAAAATATTGAATAACTTTTTCCCAGCATTTCTGTCTGCATAGCCCCCATTTCAGTCTTTTTAACCTTTGCTGGTCAAAGATGTCACCCGGTCAAAGACATCATTCAGTCAAAGACTATCTTGCTGTAGGTAGATTCCGTACATAGAAGCATTTAGTCTGTAATGGGTAGTGCGCAGTTGTGTGCCCAATTGACAAGAAAGGCACATTTACATAGTTAAAACTAAGTCTCATTGAAATTCAATTTTAGTCATGGCAGCTGAGATACCTACTTTAAAAGGGGTGGAGGAATTTTATTTGGCGCTTTTATTTGCTATAAGCCGAATTTCAAGCCCCAAAATCCCATTCGGCTTATAGGCGAGGTTTAATAATGTAGGAACATAATGCAAACTAATTTCAAACACTTTTGTTATAAGCCAAATTTGTACTCCCAAACTTACTTTTGGCTTATAACCAAGGTCGGCTTATAACCAAGGTTTTACGGTAAATCTTGTATTTCAAAAAAATAAAGTTACGTACTGTAAACAACCAGTTTGACACTCCCTGTGTTTTCACCACCTAGCCCGGCGATGTAGTTACAGACAAACATGGTGTCATCCTCCAACCGTACCCTGCCAATGGTTAATGCAAAGGTCTCATTATTGAGTGTGATGTCCGATCTGACTGCCGGACTATAGTCGTGGAAGACATTGTCGTAGCGGAGCTGGTAGTAGAGGAGACCGCCAGTCACACGCTGCCAGGTCCTGCTGTAAATGCTATGGTAACCGCTTCTGGTCCACCGCTCCACCATATCACATGGGAGAGTGACTGCTGATCCCTCTTCAGCCTCCATTACGACAGCTGGAATATATAAGGCCACAATTTATTTTTATTCTTTGGGTTCTACCCAGTTGCGAACGTTCAATTCCCAAGTTCTGTTTGATATAGATATCGTGGAATTCCACAGAATATGACACAGTCAAAAGCTGTTCACATATTCTCATGCCAGATACGTGCACAATTCTCGCAGGGATCCCGAGTTGTGACTGCACAAATTCTGCCTGAGATCTTGTTTGCAGGGTGGTCATGCAGCTGCAAGAGTTTCAAATTGTATATATGTGTTGAGACACAGCCACCAATAAAATCAATTAGAAATTATATAAGGTCGTGTCTCGGGCCAATGTGATAGTCTTTGACCAGGTGCCATCTTTGACCGTGTGCCATCTTGGACTGCATGGGTGCCATGTTTGACCGGGTTGATAGAATATGGTTTATTTGGCAGATGAAGGCAGATGAATATCAAAATGGGCTGAAAAGGTTAATGGATGTTACAACACTTTGAATTAGTAACTAGTATCCCATTTACGTGCATCTGCCCTAAATAAAACGTTTTCTATCAAGCCGGTCAAAGATGAATGTAAATGGGATACTAATTACTAATTCAAAGTGTTGTAACATCCATTAACCCTTTCAGCCCATTTTTATCTTCATCTGCCTTCATCTGCCAAATAAACCATATTGTATGAACCTGGTCAAAGATGACACCTGGTCAAAGATGACACTTGGTCAAAAACTATCACAATGGCCCGATCTCATGAGATATAGCCATAATTCGAATATTTTGGTCAATTATGGCTAATCAAATTTTGCAAATAACCCCCTATTTCTTTTTTTTTACAATAGTGCCCCTCAAATATGATATTATACTAGCATATGGAATAAATTTGAGTAGGATTTAAAAATGGGAAAAAGTGAATCACGTCAGATTCAAGAACACTTACTGTATATGGCGTTGAAGATGAAGCCAGCATTTGTGGTCAGCTGTTTGTGCACCAGGCAGGTGAACTTGAAATCATAAGAAATCGTATCGCTAACCGTCAGGTCGAAGCTGTCTGCATCTAGTGAGATTTCTGAACGCTTTGAATTCCCTGGATAAACGACTCCGGATGCGTCCTGGTAGTAGATTCTATCTACTTGGTTGTTGGAGTCTGGCCAATAGTACCATTGTCTTCGGTCGAAGTTGGAGGCAGGTACGGGACAGGATAGTGTCAGACGGTCACCCAGCCTGGTATCTACCCACCTGTCTGAAGTGGACAATGGGCAAAAATTTAATTAATTTTTTACTTGGGGCTTGAAAACATTGTGAAATTTGGGCTTTTTGCGATCAATATTCACATTTTAGTACTCCAGAGTCTATTTATCAGAAAAGGTTGTTACAATGCAAGTTATTCCTAGCTGACTGCATTACTGACAGTATAAGCTTGAATTTGAAACCAAATTTGATTAAGAAAAATACCAATTTTAACATCACGAGATCGTACAAATAACCTGTCCCAATAGGTCGTGTAATAATACATGTTAGTTTGGGTATTAATACTTTTACTACAATAACAAAATAGTTATTTTCAAAATTCGGGGTGCCCGTTATACACAAGATGTGGCTTACACACTGGAATGACAAGAATTGCGGTTGTTGCTGCATAAAAAAATGCCTCCGGCACTGTGTGACGTCAGTGCAATGAAGTGTGACATCACAACTCGGTCATTCTGTTTAAATTGACTAACTGTTGCTAGGCTATCACCTGTATTAGCAACAAACATATAGATATATTCAATTCCTTAGGTCCAATTTATGGGGGAAGGTATAATTATAATCAACCTCAGGACCATAGATATATGTCTGTTGCTAGGCAGATAAACAATTAGAATAGCTGTTGCTAGGCAACCAGCAATATTAGCAACAAACCAATAGAACCATTGAATGCCTTGGGTTCATTTCAGGGTAGTAGCTATGATTATAATCAACCTCAGGACCATGGAACTGTGTGTTGCTAGGCAGATAAACAATAAGAATAGCTATTGCTAGGCAACCAGCTGTATTAGCAATAAACCAATGGAACAATGAATTCCTTGGGTCCATTTCAGGGGAATAGGTATGATTATAATCAACCTCAGGACCATGGAACAGTGTGTTGCTAGGCAGATAAACAATTAGAATAGCTGTTGCGAGGTGACCAGCTGTATTAGCAACAAACCAAGGAACAATAAATTCCTGCGGTCCATTTCAGGGGAGTAGGTATGATTATAATCAACCTCAGGACCATGGAACAGTGTGTTGCTAGGCAGATAAACAATTAGAATAGCTGTTGCTAGGCAACCAGCTGTATTAGCAACAAACAACTTGAACTATTGAATTCCTTGGGTCAATGTTAGGAGGGGTAGGTATGATTATAACCAACCTCAGGACCATGGAGCTGTGTGTTGCTAGGCAGATAAACAATTAGAATAGCTATTGCTAGGCAACCAGCTGTATTAGCAACAAGCAACTAGAACCATTGAATTCCTTGGGTCAATGTTAGGAGGGGTAGGTATGATTATAACCAACCTCAGGACCATGGAGCTGTGTGCTGCTAGGCAGATAAACAATTAGAATAGCTGTTGCTAGGCAACCAGCTGTATTAGCAACAAGCAACTAGAACCATTGAATTCCTTGGGTCAATGTTAGGAGGGGTAGGTATAATTATAATCAACCTCAGGACCTATCACAGGCTGATTAATATATTTATTATCACATAACATAAAATTGTGTTGTGACTCCTTAATCGAAGATGGTGGCGCCCGTTCTGACTTCTGGTAAAGTGCAAACATCATATACCTCGTCCTGGTGGTGCCTGGTGCCACCACTTCGGCATGAAAAAAAGGGATTTCACAGATATTTGGGAAGATCTGGGTGGACAAAAGCGGAAATGGCCAAACAGCCTGTAGATATGAGTATTGAACCAAATTACACTTAGTTAGCCAAATGAACACTTATTTCACTGGTAGGGAAAGTTATCACAGGAGGGGTAGGGACGGGTGCCCATGTATTTTTAGTGTGAGCGATGCAGGCATAATTACCATTAAAAATATCTGTCTCTGTCTCTGTCTCTGTCTGTCTGTCTGTCTCTCTACATTTACATAAAAAAAGGCACATACTGTAAATTCCTAGATTTAAGACAGCGGTCTTTAGTCCAGCACCGGGTGCGGTAGCGATGTCGCAGAAAAGTCTCCCAGTGTCGTTCACCCTCAGGTTTCCTATGGTGATGCTGAAATCTGCTGGATCCAGGACAATATCGGGACGCGACAGGACAGCGTCCAATGGACCTCCATTCTTCTGATGATAGATGATACTTTCAGGTCTCAGGTGGTTGGCCTCCCATCTCCACTGTCTGCTGGTGTAGGTGTTGTCGTGTGGGAGACATGGTGCATGCACCGACCCACCCTCAGCAGACACATGCAGTCCTGAAAAGATATAGAAAACAATTATAAGGCCAAAAAACACAAAAAAAACACTGGTTTCTCATCACACAAATAAAAAAATCATCAGGAAAACTCTCTTTTTGTCTTTTTTCCCCCCTCTTTAACGAAATATATGTTAAAATCTGATATTAAATACACACTAACATACGAGTCTCCAATACAACTATCTTTATCAGCCCCCTTTATGAAGGGTGTAGTGATATTATCAGCAGAGCCCGCAGGGCGAGCTCGAGGCTGATAATATCACTACACCCTTCATAAAGGGGGCTGATAAAAAATCAGGGGCGGATCCAGGGGGGGTCCTGGGGGTGCGGCCCCCCCCATTTGGAAATTTTAAAAGATTTCTTTAATGATAATTTGATCCGCCGCGAGTCGCGGCGGGTCACTTTTCAGTACTTTGGTGTTTGGTGGACCCCCCCCCCCTTTTCAAATTCCTGGGTCCGCCACTGAAAAATAGTTGTATTGGGGACGAGTATGTTTGTGGATTTATTATCATTTGGCAGGCCAAAATCGAATCAAATGGGTTATGTGGGCTACTTTCGTGGAACTACTTTTTAAAGTGTTATAACATGGGAAGTGATTTAAACCCCTACCACTAAGTACTAGTACCTCCCACCCCTCCAATCAGCACGCTACTAGCATGCACTACACAGAGTAAGGGATTGTTTTTCACACCTGCTTTAGCCACCACAGGTGCATGTATGCTTGGGGTGGGGGGGCACTTCCTTAGCATTGTTTTTTGCTATATCACCTTGATATAGGTCTTTTTCTCAAGCCCCCCTCTTAATTAGGGTATGGTTTTACCTAGTTCCCCATGAGAATGGTGCTATTTTGTTGATTTACCTCCCGTGATAAGGGTGCCAAATTTGAGGTGATGTTCGCACATAGTTACTATAGAAAAGATAGGGAGTGCCCCCCCCCTCGGCATGTATGGCAGCCAGAACTGCACTTGTGCTACAATTAAATACAGAATGCACTCATCCATGTTCTGTAACAACCCTCTACATAACAGGGCTCTTAACTCAGACAACGTAGTTGATGAAGTTTATAGGTCAGTGTGCCCTCCTCTGATTTGCTGATAATCAAGGCGGACTACTTCCCTGCACACGGACAGGGTCAATACAAGAATATTCATCACCATAGTATGCGGCTCCTTCTTTGTTTCAATGTATCAACATCGCCAGATGATAATAAATTAAAGTCTCCCAGCCCAACACTGCTGACTGTGTCTCACCAAATCGATACAGGTTGAAAGTCTATGACCAGTCCACATTTATGACTCTCAACAATCTATGACCGGCTGATGTCTATGACCGTTTAGCCTGGATTGGTATTGCCTACCTAAAATGGTAAA
The DNA here is from genome assembly GCA_947462335.1 of Harmothoe impar. Lineage (NCBI taxonomy): Eukaryota > Metazoa > Annelida > Polychaeta > Phyllodocida > Polynoidae > Harmothoe > Harmothoe impar. The sequence continues at coordinate 8,241,235 of OX381713.1, forward strand.
AAGAAGTTTTGTAATTCTTTGTACACCTGCCCTAGATCAGCCTCAGACCCCAGCCGGACTAGGTTGTCTGCCTGGGCCAGTTCTTGTCTGCTGATTGTAATGCCCCCACCTGCCCTCCTCACCTCTCTCCCCCACCCACTCACTAGTACCAACCCCCACTCACTGGACACTGCCCCTGATCACTCACCAAACTTCAATGAGAGTATACCAATCAATACATGCACTCCATAAGGGTTAGAAATGTTGATTTCCTTTAAAGGCCCAGCGCCCCTATATATACGGCTGAGTACCTGTCCCGACTGCGCTCTGACTGTGACTGCACGTGCAGTAAGAACTGCAGGTTTAATTGTAGAACTGTGGGGGCAGGCACACCACTGACCATATGTGGGTATATGGACCATATCCCACTCAGTTAGTTAAACTAGGTACCACAGGTATTTTGAAGATAAACGGCCTAAAGATTCGGCAATAGTATCGTTAGAAAGCTTGAAAAGAATGTGAAGGAAGGACATCAGTTATGTTGAGATCCTTTGAATGGTTGATTTATTATGATTTTTTTAAGAAAAAAAGTTTTACCTTATATTTGTCTTTTTTTCCTGATGGGCCAATTGAGCATTTTTAGGTTGTTCATACATCAAATATAACACAGCCAGATTATGCTTGATAGCTAATTCATGATAAACCATATGCTCCCTTTGGGAAATGATATTGGTATAACATATATTTGCACACAAATTGACAAAATATGCCCCTCAAAATGCTACTTTGGACAGGAAAGGCTAGTGAAAATAGGCATTCTTCCATTTTCAGGCCATATACAACTTCAAGGGTTTTGGGTTGAGCACCTTTATATTGTGGAAAACATATGTTTAACTGGTATAGAGTGTCTTGAATTTTTTTTCATCACATTCCCATTGAGATTTAGTGACCTACTGATGTTTAAAAATGACAAAATCACTTATTCATAGCATTGTCCCAGTCATAAGCCAGTGGTCACCTGCAGGCCCATCCTATATAAAGGGCAATAGAATCACAACCAGTGGTCGGATTCTCTTGAAATTCGAAGTGTAGAGTATCTTGAAAAAAGATTTTGGGAGAGGACCCAAGAAAAATTCACCCCCCCCACCCCCCCCCCCTTAAAAAAAAATTCCCAAATTTCTCAGAGACAAGCCTATATATATATTTCTATAGATAAGGGAACACAAATAAATTTTGCATTTTTGGGGGCAGATCCCCCTTTTTGAGGAAGGGGAAGAGTTGCATTGAGACTCTACCATCTGCTCTATTCCCTTACTCTACCATGGAACTCAGCACATAATCATATCTTAGGAGTCTATTTTAGATCATAATGAAAGCAGGGTTAGTATCACAATGCTTAAACTATAGAAAATAATATAGATCACAAAGTGGTGTTTAGCTTGGTTTTATGGTAAACATATATGTACACAGGTAGTGTGAGTGGAGTGGTGGTGGCTGCTAGCCCCACTCACCTGTCCTCTGCCATGCATGAGTACACCTGGCCCCAGCTGTAAGTCCAGTACATAAAGGTACTGCATTCCAACTAATTGCAAAGAAAGCTTGATCATTGGTTATCACCTACTTCAAATGAGTATGCAGCAAGAAAATTATACACCACATTCATCCCTAGGAGTGCCTCCAAAACCAATATGCCCACAACAAAAGTCAAAGTTAGAGAATAATGCATGTATGGGATAAATCATAATCTCCATATAATTCATCTATATAAATATGTATGGAAGGATCTATTTTATCAACATTTTGAGATTCATGTACTAGAGTCAAAACACCTGGTACCAGGAATTTTCAAGCGAAAAGGGGTGTTTGTATGTTCAATGAAGATCCATAGCATGTGAAATAGCAATATTCAAAATATTGATAAGAAATACTCCCATGGAATTCCAACTGAATGATCATATCATATAATTATAATATAATCCTCAGAGCTAGTGAGTTATTTAATGGGGTCTGCCTTTGGGAGAATAATTATTTTCCTTATGCATGCGCTGCCACATTGTTCCTCCAGTCCACAGTACAGGAACCACAGATGGTTCATCCATATTTGTATCACTGGTGGCCATGTCATATCTAATCCACTTTCCCAACAGTAATCTGGTGCTGAATATTTTTTTCTGTCAAGCAAAGGTGCGAAACAGTTAAGAAACATATAAGAAACCTTTTCTTGCAATTTTGTTGACTCTAAGCTATATTCTTCCCTTCACTTACTGGAATGTGGGTCTGTATTGAGTGCCTGTACCTAATTGTGCTCCCATACACTTACAGTGCATACACCTACTCAATTTAGGACATGGCCAGGGGGTTATCATACTTATTTTACAAAGATTATTTCCTAGATTTAATCTCACATCGGCCCCATCCATCGAATTGCATAGCTGTTTCAACACGGGTATTCTAGAGAATTCGAGCCTCATGGCATGGTCGGCAAAATCAATTCTTTTGAGAATTACTTGTCTATTTAAGATGTTTTATTATTGTTAATGCAGCCATAATTTAAAAAGAAATTATTCATAATTGTGCCGGGGATACAAATAAAGGTTTGAATCATAGCTATCCAACGGTGCTTATATTGTATAGGTCCAACCCATGGTGGAATGGCAAGACCACTGGAAAGGAAAGGTAGGAAAATAGCCTGGTAGAAAACAGGTGACAAAGTATCTAACTGATAGAGAATCAGCCTTCAGTAAAGACCAATTTTTATAGACTAAGGCTGCACAAAATTCAGAGCATTGATAATAGATATCACCAGGAGATCCATATCTTTCTGGTGAGTGGTCTGCTATTCCTGTATGATTATTGGTCTGGCTGTGAAGAGCATGTAAAGATTGCTCTTATGCTCTGACATTTGGTCCTTTTCACGGGAGCGCAGCGCTCCTCTGGGGTACCTAGTTAAACATATATACCAACCATGTCTTTATTATAGTGTTATCTTGTACATTTATAAATCTCTTTACATGTAGAATTGATATAAGCAAAACAATATATTTTATTTCAAGAAACACACATATAACTGTGTATGTTATGGGATACTGTCTAGCTACTCATGGTGCAGCTACCTGACCACTTGGAGGCATGTAGAGGTCTGCCCCGAAAACATCACTCTGTGACTAGTGGTGATTGACTGTCAATCATGTTGACTCCACTAACCCAGAACATATTTTAATGACCCTCAGTGGTGCAGGTGCTGGTAGACCATACAGGCATAGATACATGAATATTCATTACTCCTTGACCAATGAGCTGTCTGATATTGAATGGGCATGAATGCAGCCCTGGCGAGTAACTTGACAGTGCTGCATTCAAGCATCATGCCAACCCTATGGGAGTGAGACACTCCCAAAGGGTAATTCACCACTGGCGAGTTACTCGCCAGTGCTGCGTTCAAGCATCAGGATGACAAATGTCATCTTAAAATGACATGTCATCCTTAAAGGGTTAATCAGGCCACTGCGGTAAGAATCAGGTCCCTCCAAACAGCACCCAGGATTTGAACGTTCGCAATAGTGGCTGATCTTGGGAAGTCACCAGAACTACATAAAAGGCACAGTGGATTGGAATGAATATATTTGTACTAAAAATGCCCCTTGTTGGAGGATCTTATCCTATCTTTACCAGTCTACAAGATATTTTCAAGAATACCCTGTTTTTTTCTGTAGTTCTGACCCAGGGAGGTATCTCAGCTCCAAATATACCGGGAAGTGTGGTCATGATTTGGAGGGATATGGGTCATTATTCAGCCTCCAGGGAGGGGAGTGGTGCACACCTACATGTGTCTGTTTTTTAGAGTCACCTCTGGTATGGGCCAACTTGCCCAGGGCTAGCCGACATGGTCCGATTTTTTCCAAATTTTAAATCATGCTTAAATGTGTTTCAAATGTTAGTACAATATCATATTTGGAGGATAGGGCAAAATGCAATGTCATTTATGGGCAATAAGGGCCCAATCATAGGTTAAGTTGTGGTCCAAGTATAGTATTTTAGAGTGTATTCCTCAATAGGGGAATTATACCTTGCACTCCAAAATTAGTATATTGAGCCATAATCTGATAATTAGTCTAATTCTGAGCTAAATCCTAGGGAACGAGATTGAATAAAGTAGCTAGAACATGAAGTATGGCCATAGGGAACATTCTGATTCATTTTTTACAAAATTGATTTTTGAGCCCTAATCATCGGACTCATTGTTTGCTTTATAACTTATGCATCTAATGGTTTTTATTCTCCCGCTGCCGAGATAGAGGTAGATCTGCTGCCTCAACCTCTAGGCCTACATAAACATACCATAGTTATGAGTTTTTATATCATGCACCAATGTGGATATACTTAACACCAATATGGGTCATTTCTTGAAAATCAGCATATTCTTATATGGGTCAGATCTCCAGGTCCATGACCACACATCCCGATAGAAATAATAGGAGTTCTGGTAACTGCCCCAGTTGTGAAAGTTCAATTCGTGGTTGACTGCATGGCCACAAACAACAAACTCAAGCTAAAGACGGCACACCCCATATACAAGAAGAGCCCTGCCTACAGGGGCATGAAGTTCTGGGACCGCTGCCATCACTCAAGGCACCACTTGGAAAACGGAGCTAAATTCACGTCTGCCGAAACCGCAGCCGAGCTAGCCCCACTAGAAGATTACACTCTTAAAGTACAAACTGCAAAGCCACACATTGAATTGATTGACTAAATCAAACTGAATTGTTCTAAATCACGAGTGATCTGATCTATGGTTTAATACTTACTATAATTAAACATGCTGTACTGTCGTCAAAAATGTCATTTAACATATCTAATGATGTTTCTATGTAACAGGTGATATGGGGAGAACTCTCCTATTGTCGAGACATATTTTGCCTCAATAAAACAATTAAACTCAACTCAAACTCACTTACTGTAGAGAACGTGTACACAGACTGCAGGGGAGATCCAGCACAGGGTGAGCAGGAGCATCAGCGAGGTGGCCGCCATCTTGTCTGTCTGCAGCAGGAGTGACGCCCCCCTCACCGATCTGTAGAGGTACACCGACTCTTCTTACCAGATGCTTCCGGAAAGCTCTGGTAACAGCCACATGACCTTGAACTTGGATTTTGCTGAGTTCGGGTAATCCTTGCTGGTAGGTTTGAACAAGTGAACGGGAACAAAAATGTAAGATGGTATTTCTCCCATCATTCTTTCTGGTTCCTCTTCCGGTTCCTGTTGCTGGTTTGAAGATAAGTACATGGACTGCCTAAACCCAGCAGAAACTCAAGTTCAAGGTCGTTGTGATGTTTCCAAGTGCTATTCTGTACCAGAATAATGTGTGAGCCAAGTGTATAAGGAAAAGCCCATCTCTACATGCATGACCTAGTAGCTTAACCCTTAGGGATGGCATAATGCCTTAATGCATCAAACCCTTGGTCATCATGATGCATTAATGCAGCCCTGGAAAGTAACTTGCCAGGACTGCATTCTTGCATCATGCCAACCCTATGCGGTTGAGACATTCCTAAAGGGTCGGCATGATGCATCAATGCAGCACCGGGGAGTTACCCGCCAGAGCTGCATTGGTGTAATAATGACAAATGCCATTTTGCACTGAAATACCATCCTTAAAGGGTTAATGAACCCTTCATGGGCCGCATAGTGCATTAATACATCAGTAATTCGCCAGGGCTGCATTCATGCACCAGGACGACCCTATGGGTTGATGAACTCCCCAATGTTCAGCATGATGCATGAATGCAGCCCTGATGAGTAGACTCACATGCAGGGCTGCATTTTATGACCAAGGGACACAGCACATTAAAACACTATGATGCACTTAAAGGGATAGGGATTTCCTTTCTTTGCAATGTCAGCATTTTGTTTTGTGATTTCTTTTAAAATCTTTATCTATTACCTCTATAATATAGCGTAACTGAATACCTTAGCCCCTATTTAACCCTTTAAGGATGGCATGATACCTTAATGCATTATGCCCTTGGTCGTCATGATGCATGAATGCAGCCCTGGTGAGTAACTCACCAGCATTCAAGCATCATGCCGACCCTGCAGGGTTGAGACACCTGAAGGGTCGGTATGATGCACCAAAGGAACACCAGCGAGTTACTCGCCGGGGCTGCATTGGTGGATCATGACGACAAATGTCATCTTTTAGCGACATGCATCCTTAAAGGGTTAATGGTATGTCGCTAAAAAGGAGCTCACCGGTGCTGTGTTGGTGCATCATGCCGACCCTACTGGATTGTATCAGCCACATAGGTTCAGCATGATGCTTTCATCCAGCTCTGGCAAGTCACTCACCAGGGCCGAATACATACATCATGATGACAAAGTTCATGATGCATTAGGCCAAATAAAAAGGAAGTGTGTTTCAGGCAACCTGACCCTAGATTTATTCTTTCGGAATTTTTTAAAAATTCTTTCAAGAATAACAAGCTCCCAGTGACCTTAAAGGCTTGAATTATTGATTAACTTCAGGAAATGGCCTTTTAAGAGGAATATCCAACAACTTCTTGATGTTCCTAGCAGATGGAGGAATTATTGAGTCATTCTGGTGAGTCGCAAGTAGATTTGTCGATTCGCAACTCATTCCTGGTACTCTTTATGTAAAAAAAAAAAAATCCGACCTACCTACCCTCGAAATTCTGACCATGTTGCCTGAAACACACTTTTTTTTTGGCCTTAAGGCATAATGCGGCCCTTAAAAGGTTGCTTGATGTGTTGTGTATCTGTTGTTGCTGAGGCCAAACAAAATATAATAAAAGACTTGTTTCAGGTTACCCAACCCGACCTAGAGAAACAGGGCCCAGCTAAAAAATTATATCTAATTTTGATTTTTTAAATTATTTTTTTGCCATTCTGGGGCTATTTTTGAGTCAAACCCGCAGTTCGTCAGTCATGTCCGAAGCTCATGAGTCAGTTCATGAGCTTCTTTTTGTTTACCTGACTTTACTACTGCGTTGTAGGAAAACACTGAGGGTGCAACGACTTCCTTGTTATACATTCATATGTACACTCGTCGGGCCATACTCCCATGGGACCGTGGAAGAGAAAATCTTTCCAATCTTAACTTCAATTCATTTGAGAGTATTTTAAGATTATCTACAGAGGACTAAATACATTTTGTATACACAATTAACATAAGGTGGCGCCCCCGTTCTTTTTTCTTTTTGAACCCTTATTCATATATTGTTGGTAATGTTATTGTTTTCTTTCTTTCTCTTTTTTCTTTCTTTTTGAAACTGATATCAAACACAACTATGCACAACTATGTGGTGCCACCTTGTGTTCTTCAATTTAAGATTGTAAAATCTTTAAGATTGAAAAGGTTTTCTTCTCCACGTTTCCCCGAGATGACATCCGCTAGTGCCATATATACCTCTCCATGTGTGCACCTGGGATGTTTCTGGGTGCCGTACATATATATATGTAAAAACTCACGAACTGAAAAGTAAGCCGTGAGAAAAAGCGCATCTCACAACTATAGTCTTCTGCATATCTCATGGCTTGGTCACACCAGATTGATTCAAGTTGATAGTCTAGCCTGGTCGGGTTACCGGAAACAAACATTAAAAAAAAAATTGGCCTCACAGGCCTATGATGTGACTCAAGGTGGTTCAACATTGCATTACATAAATATCCGGGGGGGGGGGGGGGCACTCAATCTTTTTAGACACAGGTGTGCCGCTGGCCCTTTGACAACCCTTACCCTTGGTGAGGGGGATTTTGGTCAAATTAACCCTTGCTAAGGGGGATTTTGGATAAAAGTCGGGATAAAAGTGCCTAGGTTTTTTGTAATCGCAAGGAGTCCCCCTTAGTGAGAGGGATTTTGGTCACCGGTTACGGCAAATCATTTTAGTGAAAACTCCAAAATGTAACCTTTTTTTTGGGGGTGCAGCTACAGTTACTTCTAACAGTGTGTCTCTCTCCCCCTCCCCCTCCCCCCCCCCCCCCCCAACACCAGAGAAATAGTCCTCCTGTCCCCCTCCCCCTTGCTCCGGGCTGTGTCTCACGACCTTGAGCCAATGTTTTTGTCTCTGATCGGGTGCCGTCTCTGACCAGGTGCCGTCTCTGACCGGGTGCCGTCTCTGACCGGACATCATTTTGGGAGTTTAGTTACCTTCTACCAACAGCAGGAGGCTAATTATGATTACATAACAACTTCCATAGCGTTTTTACAAATCCTAATATATGTGAGTATAGGTTAACAATCGAAAAACACTCTTCTCTGAGACAAGGTCAGAGACGGCACCCGGTCAGAGACGGCACCCGGTCAGAGACAGCACCTGGTCAGAGGCAAAAACATTGGCCCAAGGTCGTGAGACACAGCCTCCGCCTCATCACGGGCTGGCTACTCACCCATACACCTGTAGGGGCCTATTGACAGATTATCTCATATCACAAATACGAACAACCATTGATTTTCCCTTCCTCTGACGAGGATGTGAGGTAATCGTCAATGATGATTCTGATGGTTAGATAACACATGAAGCATGGCCATAGGGAATATTCTGGACAACAGTAACAGCAAGCTAGAGTGAACTACTAAACCTCGGTATACCTGGCGGCAAAACATGGCCTTTCCCATGACAGTGTGTATTTTGCTGCCATATTTATTACAATAAAGAGAGTCAATGTGTCAGGCGCAGAGTCAGAACCAGATCAATTCCGGAACTGCTCTAGCACAATTCTGGAACTGCGCAGGGCAATTCCGGAATTGCTCCCTATTTAGATTGGACAGTGTCAGAATTCCTCCTGTAGCTACACATATAGCATTACGATATATCATTCAATGTGGTTTGAGGATGCTGTGTGGCATCTTAGGGGTGTGATAACCATTACTAACAAGGCCATATATGCGTCTCCTAACTTACTGCATGTGTGCAAATTAAGGTGTGGTAATAATCCCTCTGATGTGATAATACAATGAGGGTTACTCAAGGAGTTAACTGATATGGTAAAACTTCTTTGCACATACAGACTTTACCCTACTGCTCTATTTGTATGACACACTAACTTGTTTTAGAAGACATTTTATTAAGATGTAAAAGTTCGGATATTGCGCAAATTCCGATATTGCACATGACAAATGCAGTCCAATGTAAGCCAGCAAAGACGCCACTGATGCTACCTACTGCTACTTGGTATAATGCAACGATAGGGAATTCATGATGGCTATCACATCTAAAACACCATCAGAGGTGATATAGGGATTGAGGTTATTGTTTTTACCAATGCAGTTGGCAGAATGATGAAATTTGTATTATTAGGGAGGGTTTAACTGAGAAAACAAGCTAATTCTTAGGTTTTCAAAGGATAACCTCATTAAAATTCAAGATGGCTGCCATTAATGTTCTCAAAAGTAACATCAGTGTAATTCTTGGCACCAGAAATGTATACTTAGCATTTGGAATCATGATTCTAAGTTACATTTAGAAATATTCAGTAGCGGCCATCTTGGAAGATGGCTGCCATAATGGTTACAGTCTATATACAGTATACAGCTAAGTGAGCGATGTGATTCATGATCCCCTACACTACACTCAAAAAATAAACTTGTCTCCAGACTCTTCAAAGTGACGGTCATAAAATAAACGAGTCAAAAACTCGTCTAAGTGACAAGGAAGCGGGTCTTCTAGCTGGAGATAGAAGACCCACTGGGCATGTGCCAGCCCAAAACCCGACATTTGCCAGCTCCAGATTCTATTTGTGGGATGGTAACCTGATAGGTTAGACAACTTTTGACTCGTTTATTTTATGACAGTCACTTCGACGAGTCTGGAGACGAGTTTACTTTTTCAGTGTACTCCAGTATCAGATAGCCTCCTATATACAGTTTTATGACCCTTTAAGGACAGAATGATACCTTGATGCAGCATCCCCTTGGTCGTCATGATGCATGAATGCAGCTGTGGCGAGTAAATCGCCAGTGCTGCATTCAAACATCATGCCGACCCTATGAGGCACTCCACCAATGCCGCTCCTACCCTGAGGGAGAGAGGGGAGGGAACCAACCTCATTTGGTTTTATAATCACCTAAGTCCGGGTGACTTATGTAGTCAGTGACTATACATGGGTGAAATTCGACACGCGCGACACGGCGACACAGGGGGTTCTTAGATTCGACACACGAGACACAGGGGCTTTAAAAATCTACGGACACAAAAAAAAAAAAAAAAAATGTATAAGATAAAAATTGACACGGCGACACAGCACCCTAGCTAAAAATCGACACAGTGATAATTCTGGGCACCCATGTATAGTCACTAGTCAGTTCTTAAAGGACTTGTTTTTCCTCCTGTCACTAAATGTGAACGGTGTCCAGGTAGTTGATGGTAATTGCCGATACCATACAGCACGGTTGTATCCAGGAACCTCCTGTGTACGGAAGCCAAGGAAGGCCACAAATATATAAAATAAGAAAAATAAAAAAATATGTTTATTAGGCCACTCAAAAAAATAAAATGGTTTCTCATCACCGCGCGCATCATAAAAATCTGGTTTTGGGGAAAACTTTTTTTTTTTTTTGCCAAATTTTGATGTTAAAACCTCATCAAAATGGACGAAATTGGTCATATTTGGTATCAAATTAAAGCTAATAATGCCAGCAATGCAGTGGTATAGAAATAATTTCCATTTTCCCAACTTTCAAAGATCAAATAATTCTTAATCAATCAAATGTGAATTTTGGCCAAAGGAACCCGTAAATTATCCTATACATTTTGGAGCGCAAGTTAAAAAAAAAAGAAGAAAAAAAAAAGCCTCCCTCGTCAGATTTCTCAGACCTTGGTGATGAGAAACCACTTTCTTTTTTTGAGTGGCCTAAGATTAATTTTTACCAAAATCCCCCTAAGCAAGGGTAATTACCCAGTGGGCATGCCACCACTGATTAGTAGCTGCTCTGGTGGCTAATGACCTTGCAGGGAGTATTATCCATTCAGGCAGCACACAATAGTTGGTAACATTTAGCATGGTATTTGTACTCAATAATTAACAGAATATTAAGCTTTTAATAAGTGATGCACATGCAGGGCTACATATGCCTCCCTTATAAGACGGGGCCATACAGCTCTGGTTAGCTACAACAGCTGAAGGGCTACAGAAACAGGACTTATTAATGGTGGTTTCCATTATAACTAAGAAGGCCTACATTTTTAGTCCTTATTAAGCAGTGTAACAACATCCCCTGATAAAGGCGGCTTTTGCACTGTCTAATAACCATCACATGTAAGGCCTTATTTGGGGTTATGCAGGGCTGCAAAAGTAGGGCTTATTCATAGCTGATTAACTATTGTCTTTGTTATGAATATCAAGCCCTGCAAATTTAAAAGTTCTTATCAGTCAGTGCAAGATAAGTCCTTATTAAGCAGTGAATCGACATGCCCTGATAAGGGCTGCTTTTTCACTGTCTAATAACCATCACATGTAAGACCTTATTAGAGGCTCTGCAGGGCTGCAAAAGCAGGGCTTGTTAGTAACTGATTAACCATCTTCTTTATAATGGATATTAAGCCCCGCAAATGAAGTTCTTATTAGTCAGTGCATTGACATCCCTTGATAACGATTGTATTTGTATTGTCTAAGAACCACTTTATGTCATAACATATTAATACCCAAGGGTAAGTTGTGTGATCTTTGAGAATACTTTGTGTCTCCTTGTTGTCTTCTGTTCTGGTACCTATTTGAGGGGGGAATACACCATGATTCTACAAGGAGATTTGGTGGTCTAATGAGTAAGTCGCTGGACTTGTGTGTGAGAGGTCCTGGGTGCGATCCCAGAAGGAGCCACGGCACCAAATTTTCCCAAGAGTTGTCCAGACAGGAGTCGCGTCTGTAAGTGTCAGTAGACAGACTGCAGTGAACCTTCGGTGTCCTGGTCTCCCATGAGACTTGCACAGATCCGCTTCAGCCCGTAGAAGCATAATACACTTGGGACTGGTAAAAAGATAGCAGATATCAGTGTTGACGAAGGTGGTTCTAGCCAGGAGGGGAAAAGGCTACAATGGACCACTGGAGACTCTGAGAAAAGGTTGTGACAGCAGCCATCCCACGCTATCTGACAGTGAGTACGGTCAAGGCACATTGCACCACAGTCACCAGTTGGTTATCAGGTGTGTCAGGTTTGCCAGGGTCAGGAGCTAGGATGTGTTCACAGTGGTTGACTATGACTTGTACACTGTCAATACAAACTCAATTTTGATATAAAACTTCTATTCCTGCTTTTCTGTATATTGTGAAAGGTTCCATAAAACCGAAAAGAATTGGAGAAAAACTCATCCGGACCTTTTGCTTTTGCTTTACGCAAAGAAAATGGGTGCATATCTGAAGAGAATAATACTTCCCATCTATTTCCAAAATGAATTGAATGGGTTTTTCATTCAATCAGATTCAAATAAGACAGTTTTTGTTTGTATCTCACTGCAAATAAAGCCCTTTTTAGCCAGTGTGTGAGCATGATATATGAAGGGCTGCTTTTGCAGTGTACCTAGGGTATGCTAGGGGTACAGTAAGGTTTAGGACCACCACTTATCATCAGCCCCACTAGCTCATGCAATAGCACACTGGACTTTACATCTGGAGGTAAGGAGTTCGATTCCCATTGACAACATTAATTTGTACAACAATCATGAATTTCCAATGTATGTATACTGAGCTGCTTATGACTGTTATATACTTGAATAAACAGCAGAAAGTTTCAGTGGAATTCCTTTTTAAATAGTGGCACACTTCAGCTTATTACTAATCACCGCTTTGAAGTGCTTAATAAGAACTGCAGAGCAAGTCACTTATAAGTGCTGTTTTATAGCAGTGCAGTAGTGTCACAATTAAAATCTTTGAATAAATTTGACTTTTGTTGCCCTTATTAGCTGAATTATTGAACCTCTTGATAACCACTGCTTTGAAGGGCTTAATAAGTGCTGCAGATTAGCTGACTAATAGTTCTTACATTCTAGCCACAATATAGATGGATAATAAGCACTTCATTGGAGAGCTTATTAGTCACTTATTAAGTGTTGCTGTGCCCACTGGGTAGGGTCGTGAGAATGAAGAATTGAGTGCCCCCTCCCCGCTCCCGGATATGGACATCCCTGGACATGTCCCTACAAAACGAACCAACCCAGTGGCAGAAATACATCACTAGACCTACCGGGTACTCTCTAATGCTAATTGCTCAGATTCACAAAGTTAATTTAGCACGTTTTAAGAAGCGAAGAACAAATGGAAGAACCTGACATCGATAAGCAGAGCACAGCCTGCGTAGAATAGGATTGTTCATTGCAACAATTTGATACAATTTGACACAGTTTCTGTGTGAGAGGTTGACACAGACCTTGGCTGTAAGAACTGTGTACATAGTGTATACAGAATAACTGCAAGGACATGCTACAGTGAAGCTGTGCCTTTGTGTTTGTTTACCCTTTAAGGAGAGATGTCATTAAAAGATTACATTTGTCGGCATGATGCACCAATGCAGCCCTCACTGGTGCTGCATTGGTGCATCATGCTGACCCTTTGTGAATGTCTCAACCCCATAGGGTCGGCATGATGCTTGAATGCAGCAGTGGCGTGATGCATGAATCCATTATGCCACCTAAAGGGTCATTGACATCAACCTTAAACACTAAATTTCTCAACTATATAGTAGAAATTTCTCATCATGTCATTAACAAAAAATTGTTTTTGGTTATTTCTTAAAATGCTAAATGCTTAGGCTTACAATATTAGTTGTAACACTTTTTAAGGAGTGGAGAAACTCATTACAACATGTCTGTAATAGGATTGTTGATTGGAGTGATTTGATGTGAAGGAACCAATTTGTGTGTGAGAGGTTGACACAGACCTTGGATGTAATAACTGTGTATACAAATTCATGCAAAGTAATGCGCTGGCATTTTCACTGAGAGCAGGTGGATTCTTTTTGTCCCCCAACCACTTGTTATAAAATTGGTACTCACTAAAAAGGGATAATAATACCATAAATGACTGAGGTTAATACAGCTGAAGTAATAAACATAATGATTTATTCATGAGGAAGGTGTTTTTCTCGTTAAGAACAAATTAGCACATTGAGCTGAATTTTAAATCAAAATTTTAAAAAGATTGATTATGAAATCCTGAATCATTGAATATACTCACCTCAACATGAAGTGCTACCCTAATGTGATTATTGTTCAAGCCTTTCTGAGATTGTGCTTTTCGCTGTCCTGGTCACTCTTGTCACCTCTTTGTTTTTCTGTTCATGCTAACAATAAAAAGCTTTCAATCTTGTCAAATTCTCTCTTTTTTTGTCTTTCTTGATTCAGAATTGAGATAATTATTATCTCAACTGAGCTTAATTAAGGAAACATTGTTTCTTACAAAGATGACAATGAGCAGATGATATTACCAATATTCATTCAGCAGTCGACCATTTGTTTGAGAAATATTATGAGGTCAAAAAAAAGGTTGCTTTCAGGTCACACGACCGAGCCTATCAAAACAGGGCTGACCGTATGTTTTTCCATGCAGTTTTGAAATTTTCATACCTTTTTCCTTTTTTTGGTCATTGTTAGGGTCTTCGGTGAGGTTGGCTAAAACTTTCAAGAAGTTTAAAAGGAAAAAAATCCGACCTACATTTTCTTTCAATGTTACGTGAAACGAAATTTCTTTTTCGATCTAAGATGATATGAGACAATTTTAATGAATATTACTCTATTAAAGAGGGGCAGCATTATGGCATATACATTTGGCTGGTAAGCAAAGAGCCACCACGAAGATGAAGTTTGAATTGGAATCGGACAACATTAAATACTTCAGAGGCTTTTTAAAGGATAGTTATAACTAGATTTATTGTATGTTTTTTGCATTAATTAAAAATCCAGGGGGGGGGGGGAAATGTTCGACCCTTTAAAGAGAAGTGTGTTGAAAATCCTACATAAATGTCCATCAACCCCTCTGTCGTTAAAAAATTACCACTCCCTTATGCCACTCGAAAAAATTAAAAGGTTTCTCATTATGCGAGCATCATAAAAATCAAGCTTTGAAGAAAACCTTTTTTTAAAGCAAATTTTTGATGAAAAACAAGATGAAAATGTGCAACTATTGGCAGATTTGGTATCAAATAAAGCTATAATAATGCCAGCAATGCAGAGGTGTAGAAATACCTTACATTTACTCCACTTTTAAAGATCAATACTAGACAGGTCATTTTCTACAAAGTACTCACCTAGGTGGTTGACAACCTTTTGAGAAGTGATTTTTCCAGAGAATCCAAATCTGCCATCGCAAATTTTGCATATTAAGGCACCTAGTTAGCATATTATAGTTAGGTGGCCAAATTAGCAGGTTGGCTATGCTAAAATATCATAAAATGAGTCCAAATCTTCTAGAACTGGTAGACTGCCTACAGATTTCAGATCAAAAATGCATCCTTTCATAAATTTTCATTATGCCACAATTAGCATAATTTATGCGAAAATGAAGATAAATGCATAATCTCATTGCCAAATTACCAGGTGATAGAAATATATGATTCCCTGCAGAAAAAAATCGGAATTTTGACATACACATCCCTGAGACCATAGATATGAATTATAAATCAAGGGCCATTGCAAATAGCTTAACAACTGTATGGTATATGTATCTCATTATTTTAGCACTATAAAATATGATTCAACATCTTTCAGAGGATATATCTTTTGTTATTACTGTTTAGGGCATTAGCCCGGGGGGGCCACTTCCTATACATTCTATAATAACAATGTGCGTACACAAAGTAGCGGGAAAGGGGTACTTTTTGGACCCAACTGGCGGGCCCGCCCGGGCCCGCCAATAGGGGTGAATTTTGGGCCATTTTTGGGCAAAAGGGGTGTGTTTTTTGACCAATAATATCCAACCAAAAAGTCCAAAAAATCCCATGAAAAGGGGCATATTTTTAGGGTAGGATCCCGCCAAAAGGGGTCCATTTTTTTGCCAATTTAAGGGGATATCCCGCTATAAGGGGTGTACTTTTTGACAATTTAGGGTATCCTGATAAAAGGGGTCAAATTTCCGCCTATTTAGGGTGATGTCCAAGCAAAAGGGGCCTGGTTTCCATCCATTTTAGGGGGTCATCCCGCCAAAAGGGGTGTGTTTTGGTGGAATTTTATCCCGCCAAAAGGGGGTCATATTTAGACCGATGTACGCACATAGTATCCATAAATTGGAGAGTGGCCCCCCTGGGGGCATTAGTTACTTTATTGTGACCTTCATTAGGCTTAAAATCCGGGAGAAATGGTAATAGTTAGGTCAGTTTTTATTTGTGCATTCAATTCTCATATATCTAATGTATAAGAGGACCATACCCCTTTTTTCATTTTATTATTCTGTCTCCATTATACAGCAACATTTAATTCTGTTTTAACCATAATTTATTAATCAAACATGTTACAAAAAAGGGGGTGGGTTGGGGATCTGACCCTGAATGTGTAGAATAATGCCATGCCTTTTGATTCGATGAGATATGGCTAGATTTTCCCGGATTAAGCCTTAACTGAGAGGTGTCTGTTGCATGATAATACAGAGGGACGTGCCACAGCCGCCCTGTACTCATAGTGGGAGCAGTGGGGACATCTTTGAAGATAATGGTCCCAGTAAGAGCGCGGCGAAATAATGTATTAATCAAGTTTAAAGGCGCACTCAACCCAGGACCTAACCCTGCCGAGTTTTGTACGCAAATGACGACGTGGGTTCAGTGCGCCTTTAAAGTTAATAGACCTATACCTGTATACTTGAATCCTTTTGGAACAGCCCTCTGTACAGGGGTATGCTTTCCTGGAATCAATTAGATGCTGTGATACAACATTCAAACACGCTTGACATTTTCAAAGCTGCTATTTAAAGGCTCCGACCAATGTGTATTAAGCGGTGCCGATTTTCGACCTTAAGGGGGGGGGGGGGGTAAAAAATGTTGACCCCTTGACCGGGGGGGGGGGGGGGGGGGATTTCGCGCGCTCCGCGCGGAACCCCCCCCCCCCCCCCCCCGTTGTTAAAAAAGGATCACTCTTAGGGAGTGATCATTTTTTAACAACAGGGGGGGGGTGGTGGGTTTCCGCGCGGAGCGCGCGAAATTTTTTACACCCCCCCCGGTCAAGGGGTCAGAATTTTTTACCCCCCCCCCCCCCCTTAGGGTCGAAAATCGGCTCGCGCGCGGGGCCCTTTGAAGCATAGTAACGCGCGGGCTTTTTGGCTCAAAACAGGTCAAATTTTTTTGCCCCCCCCCCCAAGAGGGGTCCAAATTTTTTTGCCCCCCCCCGGTCAAGGGGTCCAAATTTTTTTGCCCCCCCCCCCCAAACCCACCACCCCCCCCCTGTTGATAATAAATGATCACTCCCTTAGCTCCCTTAGCTGGATAAACTACGGCGGCGGCCGGAAAGAGCACAGCGCCCTCTGCACTGATGAATGCACACTAACTCGTCTATGCTGCCACCTGGAGGTCGCCGTCCGAACCACTGGTGGACCGCGATAGAAACGTGTTTTGCTGTCAGTTGTGTAATATCACTCTGGAAACTGTCCAAAGAACTGACCATTGGGTTATGATCACATCTCAAGTCTAGAATATCTTAGTCAGTCACAACAGCGGTAACAACTAACAGGAACACAGCTAAAGACGATCTGAACTGGTGTGAGCGATAAAGGAGGTAAGTGTCCATGTCTTCAACACTGTACATGGTCAGATACACACTGACACTGGGCCTAGTGTATAGCTAGGTCAGCCTAGGCTCGTGTCCAGTGAAGGCTGAAGCTCCAGGGAGAGACCCGGATCTCTGACTCCATCAATGAAATGATGGAAGCTACAAATTTAGTAGCGGCTATCAACAACTAGTTCAACTTACCAAACTCACGACTATCACGACCATCCATTTTAACTTTGTTAAACTTAAAGCTCATCCAGGAATTTGAGAAAGATTTGGGGGGGGGGGGCATAAAAAGCCATAATAAAATAGGCCATTAAATGATTTTAAATGTATTGGGGCTGTTGAACCACTTACATTAACATCTAGGCTCTCGGCAGACTAAATTCATGTTTTAGTAGTGAAGAGATAAAATAATCTATGCCCTATTATAGTATGCAAGTTGTGAATATGCATGTTTTCTCTATCCCATCGATGGCATCCTATTCGCAACACTGCCCATATTTTTCCATTATTTAATTTATTATCATGTTTTTATTATCTCCAGGGGTGGTGGTAAAAATGTACATGGTTGCATGAAAATGTCTTAAGCCCTCCAAGTTGTACTGTGTATGTTGTTGTCTTTACAGGTCAGAGTGCGACACACAATGGACGCTAGTTTTGTGCTGGACGGTCTGTACCTGGGTAGCCTGGACAGTATCTGTGTGACAAACAAGCTCAAGACGCTCGGCCTGACACACATCCTGACGATCGAGGCGCGGCCCGTCGCGCGACACATCACCAAGGGGTATGCACAAATCTATATACCAACATTTCCTGAATTCCAACTACCGTAAAACCCCGCCTTTAAGACGGATTTTATTTCGGATATATTTTTCATACAAGACAGATTTTTCCCAAAAGTTGGGGGGGTCGTCTTAAAGGCGGGGTTTAGATAAAATAGCTCAAAGAGAAATCAATTTTAAAGATTTTTTCCTACAAGACAAATCTTTTCCTCAAACTAGGGGGTCGTCTTAAAGGCAGGGTCGTCTTGAAGGTGGGGTTTTACGGTATATAGACTGATGGCATATTCTTTTTACCCAAGTAAATTCGAACTGTTTTTTAAACATTAAAAAACAATATATACCGTAAAACCTTGCTGCGCCTAGTACGTGAGTCAGATCGCCAGTGCAGCTTATAAGATGGGCACATACTAGTAGTCGGGGTGGGGCCTTTACGCAAGTTTTTACTATCATGACACAATACAAGAGTCAACATAATCAGATTGTTTGTGCGGCCTAAAGTTGGGGTGCTGCTTATATGCAAGGTTTTACGGTAGCAATATTTCCTGAAATTCCAATTATTTGAATTATCCTTTCACTGACGGGAAGCCTCAGAATTTGCCTTTCTAAAGCTGTAAGAATTATGCAATTATTCCAACTATAACTAGCAAATATTAACTGTTGTTATAACATTTAAAAAATATATATGATTCATTTATTAGGCCCAAAAATGCGGATATCGTATTCAGAGTACCGCAAAACCTTGTGTATAAACATAACTCGCGTAGCCGCACCTCGACCTAGGGCAGATCCTACAAGCCGCACTGGCAATCTGTTTACGGTGACTTTGGTACTGTACCATAGTAGCAAAAACTCGCATGTAAGCCGTCACCTGACATTGGGTCGATCCTATAAACCGCACCAGTGATCTGAATCGTGTACTAGCCACGGCTTATACTCGAGGTTTTACGGTAGTAAACGCCCAGAGTGCATATTAAAATATCTTAACAGCATTTAAGCAGTAATAAGACTTTTAATTATCTAAAAGAATCGTGAAAATGTACGTCTTCCAAGATAAATGAAGATCCCAGACGGAGCAGGGTTGGCACTAATTAGGGGGATGGGGCTTATTACATTGAATATGATTAATCGAAATGAAACTAAATAATATATGAATGCATAACAATCCATACCACAAGGATTTTACGGTAATTATTATTGTAAACTGTTTTCCCACCATGAATAATCGTTACCTTGAGAGTGAACCGAACTTTACCACCATACTCTGTACGAACTTTTAGATTTTAATTGTATTTTCAACATCACACAGTGAATAAAATACTCTTATAAGGCCACTTAAAATTGATTATCAGCTTTGCAGACACCACGCGCATCCTCTCTAAAGGGCCGCATTGGTCTTTTTTTCCATCTTTTGAGAAAAAAAAGGGCCAAAAATGGCTGCATCTAAAAAAAATCAGAAGACAAGTTGCAAACATTTCAATATCTCTGCTGAAAATGGGGTTAGAAACGAAGTTTAAAGGGCATTTTGGTCGTTATTTATGTGTACATACCATCAATTTATGAAAAAAAAGAGAAGAAAAGGCCCTCCTGCACCTCCAGAAATGAGTAAAACAAAAAAAAAAGCCTCCCTCCCTCACCGATTTTTTTGAAAAAGTGTCTGCAAAACTGATAATCGATTTTAAGCGGCCTAAAATAAAAATAAAAATGGCCCCCCTAGGTATGACACCAAGTTCGTGCACGCGTTTGACATGGACACTCAGGACCTGTTGCAGCACCTGGAGGAATGTATCACGTACATCGACGAGGGACGCGCCGCCGGAGGAGTCATCGTGCACTGGTCTGTACTTCTTACTTATTTTATTGAATGTACCGTAAACTCCCGTGTAGTACCCACGTTGCATTTCTTTCTCTCAATTTATCATATTTTTCTTATCAAAAGTACCGTAAATTCTCGCGTATAAGCCGACCTCTCGTATAAGCCGGACCCCAATTTTGGGCCGAACTTATAAGCCGCACCAACGATCTGACTATGGTGACTTTTAGTACTGTATCATAGTAGCAAAAAGTTATGTGTACGCCACACCCTGACTCTGTGCCGATCCTATAAGCCGGCAGCTGCTCTGGCGATCTGTCTCTCATACTAGCCGCGGCTTATAGGCGAGAATTTATGGTATATGTAAAATTATGTAGATTGTAGATTCCCCCTCACCCCTCAAGTAAATCAATCCGACCTATCCGATCTAATGGTATTTCCTTTTCAGCATGTTAATACCTTAAAATTTATTTTTCTAAACTCTTAGAAACTTAGAAGTTGGTGAAATGTTTGAATATGAAAGCGCCTTAGTACTGTACCGTAAAAAAACAAAAATAAATATTCGCAGTTGAAATGACTAGACAATTTTTACTTCATTTCAGTTTTGTCGGTCAGTCGAGAAGTGCGACGGTTGTGCTTGCGTACTTGATGCACAAAATGGACATGACATTGGAAGATGCTATGGCGACACTAAAATGTGCCCGACCGATGATTAAGTAAGTTTATTTGTACAAATTTCAGCAGGGAAATCTGATTCAAAATTATGAAAGAAAATCCCCCAAATACCTGTTTATCAAACAGCGTTTTATAGTACCCGGTAATGCTTACTTCAATATCACGCATATCTGAGACTTATCCTATAACGTAAAAATGTAATTCTAGAATTATTAGTTGGTTAACAGATTTTGTACACATTAAATTCTTTTAAAAACGAAAATTGTCAGTGAAATTCGCTAGCCTCGATAAAAAAAATTGAATAGTAGAATAAATTTACGTTTCCAAGCAGATATTTACTGTATTTGTAAAATCGAAATAAATCGATATGATAAAAAAAATAAAGACCAAAATACGGTACCAAATAAGTGCCCGCCATCTAATAAGCCCCCCCCCCTTACAGATTTTTCCATGTATTCCTCCGATTTAATCAGCGATGTTCACACCTGTGTGTAACATGAGGCACTTCACACCTGCACAGTGTGTGCCCCTACATGGGTAAAATTCGACACGGGGACACGGCCCTTTTGAAATCCGACACGGCGACACAACCCTTTTAAAGATCGACAGACACAGGGAAAAAAAGGATAAAAATCGACCTGCAGAAATCTTTCTCTGAGTTCTTATGTACATAAAAATCGACATGACGACACAGCCCTTTTACTAAAAATCGACACGGCGACACGGTCAAAAATACGGGTACCTATGTAGAGGCACAAGTGTCAAGTCATAGGGATGACTAGAGAGGCCACTGAGGTGGCTCAATAGTTTGTACCGTATTCGACGTAATAAGCGCCCTCCCCCTAATAAGCGCCCCCCCCCTTTTTGGGGCATTTTTACACTAGAACAAAGGCTCAACTTTCACGATTTTGGTGACAATTAAACTCTTAAGTACTAAAAACGCCATGAAAATAATAATTAATTTTATAAGCGCCCAGGGCGCTTATTACGTTGAATACGGTATATGAAAGCCATAGGGGGCGCTTATTACAATGTATATTTGAGGCTGATTTTTCTACTTAAATTTTTTTTAAGCTCCTAATGTGTACCCCTCTGTCCCCTCAGGCCTAACCCAGGCTTCATGACGCAGCTGGAGTTGTTTGAGGCCATGGGGAACGTGGTCGACAAAACCAACACGGCCTACAAGATGTACCGACTGGAGAACCTCGCGGCACACATGCAGGAAGGTCAGCAAATCAGTCTAAACGTAGAAAGAAACTTTTGCTGCAAAAATAATTTTTGCAGGCCCCGCTTTATTTTTTCCCCGGATTTTTGCAGGCCCGGATATTGGTGTATGATCTTGATATTTGAGAATTAAATATAAAGCAGGGGTAGATACTAACGCTGGCCCGGGAGCCAATGGCCCGTAATTTTGGGTGCGGGCCCGTAGTTTTCTACAAAAATACCTTCTCATGGGCCCGGGTGGCCCACAGGGAATTTTGCTAGATGTTTGAGGGGAATATACCTAACAGGTATAGGCATGTAATATGTCATTTGAAAGAAGAAAACGAGAGGAAATGAGCCAATTTGATTTCATCTTAACAGAGATAAATCAAGAATATATTATGACTTTCTCTTTGAAAAAAGTAAAATTTGTTCCCGGGCCCACACCTGAAATTGCGGGCCCACAGGTTTCTGGGGCTATGGGCCCGGGTGGCCCACAGCTGAAAAAGTTAGTGTCTACCCCTGTAAAGCGTTTGTACTGATAGTGATAAATGAATAGGGTTCCTCTGTATGTTTAATATAATGATATTCATCATTTTAACCCCCCCCCTCCACCCACCCATTTTGGGGTATTGTTTAGCATGTGTAGGAGTCTGATTTCTGTCTTCAGCTCATTTCATAGATTCCATCATCCTGGATACCATTTGGCCTACCATTACTTGTGAAAAACCTATTGGCAGTCTGGAATGCCACGTGACATCCGGATGTTAAACTACCTATCGTAAAACCTCGCCTATAAGCCGCACCCCGACTTTGGGCCGATGCTATAAGCCGCACCAGCGATCTGAATAGGGTGGCTTTAGTACTGTACTATAGGAGCAAAAACTCGCGTATAAGCCGCACCTGGACTCGGTGCCGATCCTATAAGCCGCACCAGCGATCTGATTCGCGTACTAGCCACAGCATATACGCGAGGTTTTACAGTAACAATCAATCAATAAAAATGGAGTGTGGTTAATAGACAAATGCCAGCGCTAGTTTATATCGTCTGTGTCATATTGCACGTGTGGGGGCTGGGGCCATAGCCCACGAAGCCCCATAATATGACAGACACACCATCAATATAGTTGGCAATTGTTTTTACTTTTTATGTGAAGCCATTTAATAAAGGAAAGACAACTTTTACCTACCCCATTGAATACCGCCACATTGTATTCAATGCGGGGCTTTGAATACAGCAGAACTTAAGCATGGTAAATCTGAAAAAAAAAAGAAAATTACAAAGATGCAAACATACCATAAAACCTCGCGTATAGGCCGCGGCTAGTACGCGAATCAGATCGCTGGTGTGGCTTATAGGAATGGCACAAAGTCTAGGTGCAGCTGATATGCGAGTTAGGCTTATATCGTAAATTCCAGCGTACTACCCGCGGGTTGTACGCGAACCAAACTCAGCTTTCATTTGATACCAGACATGCCTATATAGGGTGCGGGTTATACGAGGGTTTTTATCACTATAGAACAGTATTAAAATTGAAATCTTCAGATCTAAATACGGGTTATACGATTCTCCTGAGTTGGGGGTGCGGGTTATACGCGAGATGCGGGTAGTACACGGGACTTAACGGTAGTTGAGGTTTTACGGTAACTCTTTATGTATTGTGATGATGCAGCACACGGACAGGTCGGCGTACCGGAGGACATGTTGTCTGCGGACCCCAGCCTCTGTCTGGCCGCCAACCTGGGTCTCCACTACAAGTGTAGGAAGTGCAGGTAAGCACTCAGTTTTAACACTTTTTTTTGTAAAAGGCCAAAGAAAAAAAAGGTTTGTTTCCAGGTCACCCGACCGACCCTATGTAAACAGGGCCGACCCTACGTTTTTTTTAATGCAATTTTGAAGACATTTTTACATTTTTACACTTTTTAGGGTCAATTTTAGTTTTACAAAAGTTTTGAATTTTTTTCCCCATTTTCTTACTTTTTTGGGTCAATTTTAGGGTATGTAAAAAAAAAGAGTAAAAAAATGATAAATAAAAAGAAAATCGGACCTACCGACCCTAGAGTTTCATCCCATGTTACCTGAAACAAACTTTTTTTTAAAATTTGGCCTAATACACATTCAGGGTTTCCACCCGTCAGTTAAAGTCAGTTATTTTAAAAGTCAGTTAGAATAAATAGTTGTCATATTTTGCCAGTTATTGTTTAAGTTTTGAGAAAATATGAGAACATTTAAAAGTCAGTTAAGAAACAGTTGTTTCGGAAATCGAATTATATTTCTCATGAAAATAAAAACTTTTAATTAAATTAAATGAAAAATTTTGAATTTCAGACGGCCGTTGTTCAAGGCGACGGTACAGTTGCCGCACCAGACGGGTAAAGGGGTGGCGGCGTTTGACTGGCGTTCCCGTCTGACGACCGAGGAGCTCGGGTTAGCCGAGGCGGAGACGTGTAAACAGTCGCTGTTTGTCGAACCGGTCAGCTGGATGAAGGATGACGTCATGCAGCAGACGGGCAAGGTACGTAGACTTAACGTAAAACCCTGCCTAAAAAATAGAAATAAATATAATATGAATAAAAATAAAATAAATTTTGGGTTGAAAATTTCCCTTTATATATACTGTTGATGTAACATACAGGGGTATAGTGAACCGTGTTTAATTCAAATTATTAGGTTTTATTTTGGGATTTATTCTTCCTACAAAACAGATTTTTCCCTCAAAAGTCAGAGGTCGTCTTAACGACAGGGTTTTATTATATAGGATTAGAAAGAGAATGATTTTAACGTCTTTTCCATACAAATTTTACAAGATGAATTATTTAACTTGAAGTAAGAGGTCGTCGTAAAGGAGGGGTTTTACGGTACACCTTACCTTAAAACCCCTACTTCTAACCCTTTAAGGACGACATGTCCCTGAAAAAAACGACATTTGTCGCCAATGCAGCTCCAGTTGGTGGATTTTCGCGCGAGCGGTTCGAAATTTTTTTGGTCCCCCCCATGAGAGGGGATCAACATTTTTTCGGTCCCCCCTCCAGGCAGGCTGAAATTAAGTGCGGCCGACCCCTTTGAGCTGTAGTAACGCGCGGGCTTTTCCGCTAAAAAGGGGTGTAATTTTTTTGGTCCCCCCTCAAGAGAGGTTCAAATTTTTTTGGCCCCCCCCCCTTCAAGGGGTCCAAATTTTTTTGGTCCCCCCCAAAAATCCACCAACCCCCCCTTGTTGTTAAAAAATGACCACTCCCTTAGTTGACTCATGCACTACCAGGAAAGGTACGCAAAGTTATAGCTTGTACATCTCGCGTGCAGTGGGGCGCCATTAGCGTAGTGCTTAAACCTTTAAGGACGGCATAATGCCTTAATGCATCATGCCATTGGTCGGCACGATGCATGAATGCAGCCCTGGCGAGTAACTCGCCAGTGCTGCATTCAAGCATCATGCCAACCTTATGGGGTAGAGACGGAGGGTCGCCATGATGCACCAATGTAGCACTGGCGAGTTACTCGCTGGAGTTGCATTGGTGTATCATGATGATAAATGTCATTTTTTACCGACAGCCGTCCTTAAGGGTTAAGCGCCATCTTTTGGGTCAGGCGATTAAGCAATCCTGCTGAAAAAAGAAAAAGATGGCAGCATATTCGGTATTGTTATTGTCTACATTTTCAACTGATTTAACTGATATTTAATACAATTTAGACATGCTTTCATGTCATCACGATAACAGATAGCTTGAGCTTGACTCTGTGGGTCAAACTCAAGTGCCCTCGGTTGTTGGGCGCTGCGCGATCGACGACCCGGCATGACGACCCAGGTCACGTGAGGTCACAGACAGAACCTTACCTGCATGCTTTGTTACCACGTTCTAGTCAGTTTCAGTCACGTGTTCACAATGAGATGATTTGATTGGTTGAACATGGGCCATGGGTCAGAGGACCTATGCCCCGGAAGTAAATTTTTGTCTGCTTTTTTTGGCTAAATTAATGTAGTTATTGCATATTTTCGTGTTAGAACGTGAACAATGTACTTTGATTCAACTTTGATCTCTTAACCCCAGCCATGGTCGTCATGCTTTTAATACCCGGTTTGCCTTTAGCTTGGCAAACCAAAGGCAAAGTATTCCTATCTCGTCTTGAGTTAGGAGATGGGAACAGATTTGGTGATGATACATGACATACATATTTAAGTACTTTAATATCAGAAATATTTGTTTTAATTGCAAAATTGTGATCTATGACAATAAGTATACTTTGAATAAATAGACAAAGCTCCACGCCATCGACATACATGCACATCATACTTCACGAGTTGAAGCTGGGTCATATCACACGATGCCAAAGGCTGAGTCTGATGACCCAGCGAGTGATGTATGATGTTCATTTATGTTAATAAGTGTTTTTTTTTGTTTCT